>PITB01023458.1:0-25693 GCA_004024585.1 Paradoxurus hermaphroditus
AAAAAAAAAAAAAAAAGAAAAAAAAAGAAAAGTGCTCTGGGTTTAAAATTTTTTTTATCCATGGATCATTTTATTTAGTTTCTTCTACATTTTAGAGGGGATTTAATTTTCTTTCTTTTTTTTAAATAATTTATTGACAAATTGGTTTCCATACAACACCCAGTGCTCATCCCAACAAGTGCCTCCTCTGTGGCCGTCACCCACTATCCCCCCACCACACCCCCCTCACCCCTCAGTTTGTTCTTAGTCATTGAGAGTCTCTTATGTTTTGTCTCCCTCCCTCTGTGTCTTTTTTTTCCTTTCCCCTCTTCCCCTCCCCCATGGTTTTTGCTAAGTCTCTCAAAATCCACCTGTGTGTGGAAATTTATGGTATCTATCTTTCTCTGACTGACTTATTTCACTCAACATAATACCCTCCATCCAGTTCCATCCATGTTGCTACGCATGGATAAAGAGAATGTGGTATATATGCAATGGAATACTACGTGGCAATGAAAAAGATTGAAATCTGGATTTAAATTTTAATTTTAAGAGAATATTGATAGCAAAAAGGAAGAAAGTAAAAACCACCACAATCCCACTACCCTGTAAGAACTATTAATGGAGCGATACAAGCATATTTTTACATAATAAAATAGATCTTAGACTCTGCATACTGCACACACAACATAGCATCATGGCCAACAATATACAGACTCAGGAGTCAGCCTTCTGCCTGTGTGTCCTCACCGAGTAAGCTACTTAGCTTTCCTGTGCCTCAACTTCTTCTTCTCTGTGATAGAGATAAGAATAGTATCTATAAGTTACTCTGGCAGTAACCCTGTAGCTCAGAGATCAGCAATCGGCAGCCTGTGGGCCAGATCTGGCTTGCTGCCTGTTTTTGTAAACAAAGTTTTATTGGAATCCAGCCACGGTCATCTGTTTGTGTATCCATCTATGGCTGCTTTCACACTACAACGGCAAGGTTAAGTAGTTCTGACAGAGACTATATATAGACAAAAGTACTTATAATCTGAGTCTTTGCAGAAAAAGTTTGCCAGCCTCTAAGTCAGACCATCAGACCTTTATTGTCTTGTAAAAATCTCACATGTCATAACTCTATGGTCGTGCGGTCACTCAACCAGCCTGGAGGTAGGATCAAGAAAAAGCGACATCTGCAGAGCTAGCACGAAGCAAGAGATGCTGTGATTTTGTCAGTGAGAAATAGTTAAGAACCATGAGTATCTGAAAAATCTTCAAAGGTATTTAAACATCGAATTATCTACCTGACTTGACCAGAGATCTTAAAATATATGATATATGATTTCCCTTCTGGGGTGTTGACATTGGGACATGAGTGAAAGTGAATTTGTACAGGGTCTTACTCTGTAGATAGAAGCCATAGTTACTGGGAGAAAGTAACACTGAAGAGGAAACGAAAGAGAACCCATAACAAATCGTTGCAAATGTTGCTTTAGAAAAGAATAGATTGCTGCCCACCCATGTGCTCTAGGTGAACAGTGGTGGAGATGTGTGGATGGGTAGAGCCCTCAGGGGCTCCCCAGAACAAAGGAAATAGTCTGAATGCACACAGCCAAGCCAATCCAAGTCTGAGCTGTGGAAAGCCGTAAGTGAAGGGAAAAGCATCGTTGGAATAAGTGATACATCTGTGGAGGAACACTTACCCTCACGTTATGAGTAGTTTTGACCTTGAACTTAAAGATCCTCAAGATCTAAATTATTTTAATCGCATCCAACTTTTCCCAAAAAATAGTGTTTTAACTAAAGGATATTAGAGTGTTGGTCAAATATGTAATATCCTTCTCTAAAAATGAAGTGACCATCAAGGACAAAGAAGTGTTCTAGAATAAAAAGCTTTTCATACATTCGGCAGTGCAGTGTGAGGATTAAGAATAAAGGATCTCCATCAACTGCCTGGTTTCAAATCCTGGCTCAGCCATGCTCCATTTAATCTTTAATGCCCTAAGCCTTGTGTTTATTTTTTTATTTACAAAACAGGGTTGATAAAAGTACTAACTTTAGAGAGGTTTGATGATAATCAAGTGAAATAATCCATGTAAAATAGCCAAGAATCTAACGAATATTACACGCTCCTTAGAAGTGAACCATTTTAATGTGGACAAGATAATTGTGGAAAACATTTGATAACCAACCATATAATGATATATTGTTATAATATACTAAGTTCTTTCATTTTTGGTATTCATGCTTTATTTCCAGACCAGCAAGGGAGAAGATGGATTTTAAAAATCCTGCCTTCCTTCCTCCCTTCTTCCTTCCTTCCTTCCTACTGGGGTCTTAGAATTTTGAAAAGCAGATCAGAGAATACTTTAATAAGCACTGTATTAGTTGTGAGTATAAGTCAACTTGCTGCTGAAACAGACACCCAAAAACTAGAGTGAGAAAGGAAGGAAGGAATGAAGGAAGGGAGGGAGGGAGGAAGGAACGAATGAACAAATGAGGAAGAGAGGGATGGAGGGAAGGAAAAAAGGATGAATGGAAGGAAAGGAGAGAGGAAGGAAGGATGGAAGGAGAGAAGAAAGGAAAGATGGAAGGAAGGAAGGATGGAAGAGGAAGGAAGGAAGAATGGATGGAAGGAAGGAAGGATGGAAGGGTGGAAGGAAGGAAACGAGGCATCTTTAACATGCCCACTCAGAGGTAAGCAGGCCCAGCAGTGGAAGACAGCTCTGCTCCAGGAGGGCCTCCAGGACCCAGGTTCCAGTCACCTTATTTCTCTCCCGTCAACTGCAGTAGGTTGTATAGTAGAAGCTGGTCCACCAGCATCTTCTCCTTCCATCTCTTAGGAGAGAGAAGGCAGTGAAGGAAGAGCAAAGCCATTTCTTTTCAAAGGATTGTATCTAGAACTTGAATACATGGCTTCTATTCCCACCTCATTGCTGAGATCTTAGTCAAATAGTCCCCTACAGTTGAAAATGAAGCTAGAGAATGTGACTCTACTTAGGCAGCCATGTGCCCAACTAAAATTCAGTGGACTGTGTGATCAAGAGAGGAGGAAAGAATGGATGGTGGAATCCATTAGCAGTCTTCCATGGCTATCGCCATGGAAACTAGTATTATTTCCCCAACTCTATGACCCTATTGATTGTAAAACCTATCACTTTATGTACCACTAAGTAAGAAAAAACATTCTATTAAAATTTTATTAAACATACTCTTTTCTTATTACCTCAGTTTTAGGACACATCCCAATTTAAGAGGTGCTAAAATGTAAAAAAAAATATGTGTCTTGGTATAGAAGAAATACAGTATCGGAAAGACTGAGGAAGAGAAAGTGATCCAAAGACATTCATTTTGCAATCTTCGTGTGTGTGTGTGTGTGTGTGTGTGTGTGTGTGTGTGTGACTTTCCCTAGAGCAAGCATAGACAGGAGATATCAAGCTTTGTTTGACCATCAAGTGTAATGCTGGACTAGGTGACTGACAAAGTACTATCAGTGTGAGCATGCTCTAAGTCAAATTCCTGTGACTGCTGGCAGAGAGACTTTTGTCTCAAAGTCTTGGGGAAAATTGTGCCTA
The DNA here is from genome assembly GCA_004024585.1 of Paradoxurus hermaphroditus. NCBI lineage: Eukaryota > Metazoa > Chordata > Mammalia > Carnivora > Viverridae > Paradoxurus > Paradoxurus hermaphroditus. Next base: position 3,537 of record PITB01023458.1, read on the forward strand.
AATTTCCACTCGATCTCTACCAGACGTAGAGTTAAGTAAGCCGATAGTAGGAGTCCTGTCTTTACTACTCCAGAGTCTCACTTAGTAGGACAAAGACCGAGGGCAGTCCTCCGAGAGAAAAGACATGGCGTAGGCACTTGACCTCTTGTTTCACACTCAATCACCTAAACAGCGGTCGACCGGCCACTTTGCTTGATGCTCCGGTACCGTCCGTGCCCTCCTGGAGCCCCAGAGCTCATGGAGGGAGAAAGAGAAATAGACATGCGGATGAGTAAAGACACAGATCAGGTGTCATCAGAAAGACTTCCCAGTGGAGCTGGCATCAGGACGGGGGAGGTGGAGGGGCAGAGGAAACAGAATGCGCAAGAGCATGGGAATTGTCGCGGGAGGGCATTGTGGTAGGATTCCTTTAGCACGCGAGGCCCGAGCAGCTGTTATGCAGGTCGGCAGTTGAGCTTTGTTTCCCTTATGGCACCTTATACGTAGTAGGTAAACAGCAGTATTTGTTTAATACAATGAAAGAAAAGCCCAACTTCTTGGGTGGCTGAGTAGAGATGAGCTGAATTTTCCCGGTTCAAAAAGATGCTGGATTCCATGACACGGATGGAAGCAAATTGAGCTTTTTGGTGCTGTGCTTACTCTTGAACTTAACATCAGGTTACATTCAGGTGTAACCTGAGTATCATGTTGATATTCAATTAAGAAGCACTCGTTTGGATCTCCCCTGCTTTTGCCACTTTCACAGTTATTTTCTCCGGTTTCATAAAGGCACAAATGTATTTTACTTGAAAACACACCATTTTGCTTGTCTAGTCAGACAGATTAGAATGCAGGACTGCTGATACACGCCTGAGTATCAGTGCGGCAGCCACATCTTGGTGAATTTGACCTTGTAACAAAGCTAGGGAACCAAATTCTTCATTCTCAGGTTTTAAGACGTAGTAGTGGAAAGACGCTGGTCAGTGCAGTCAGATCATTTGACTCGGCGGCTTTGAATCTGGTCAATGAAAATCTATAATATGCAGGTGTTTCTTGCTGTATTTGCTACTGAAATCTGCTTCTCTTATATAGATCACTGTTACAGATGAGGAAGTTAGTAACCCATCCTTTTTAGATCTGGTGAGGACTCCCCAAATGAGGAAGTGCACACTTATTCTTATGTTTGCTTGGTAAGTCTGACTTGCGATGAGCTCAAAACCTTGTATCGAATTTACGACGCGTCCCCTTCTGCAGGTCAGGCTGAAGTTATGTCTTACTTGATCTCCGTTGTCTTTCAATGTCGCCCCAGGTTCACAAGTGCCGTGGTTTATCAAGGACTCGTCATGCGCCTGGGGATTGTAGGAGGCAACCTGTATATCGACTTCTTCATCTCGGGAGTTGTGGAGTTGCCTGCAGCCCTCTTGATCTTACTGACCATTGAGCGTTTTGGACGCCGCCTTCCCTTTGCGGGAAGCAACATAGTGGCAGGTGTAGCGTGCCTTGTCACTGCATTCTTACCAGAAGGTAATGGGCCCCCGAATCTGTTTGGCACTCGAGACCTGGAAATAGTCTTAAATCAAAATAATCAAGAATGGGGAACGTCTTGTCCTCAGAAAATGTACCACTGCATCAAAATCTTAGCGCCAGGCCAGCTGTCGTGACGGCACTCACTTTTCTGCTTAATCAGCGTAATGGCTATGAGTGTAGCGATTGGTTCCATAGACTTTTTTTCTGTTTTCTTCACGTCAGGTGCATTTATGGATGGAATAGATGTTGTGCAAACTCTAGCTTGTAGTCATGTGACGTGCTCTTGATCGCCTTCATTTGATTTTTTTTCATGATATCACTGACCGTGTTTCGCCTACTTCCTGAGCATCTGTTGTATCACTGGCCCCGTGCGGAACACCAGGGTTACAAAACGAGGAAAGGAAGACACTTCTTGACTTCCAAAGGTTTACAACCTAGTAAGAGATGTAGAGACTTTATATTTTAAATTTTTTCTTACAAGTTTTTATTCATATTCCAGTTATTGAACATACAGTGTAATAATCATTTCAAGTGTAGAATTTAGTGATTCATCGCTTACACGCAACACCCAGTGCTCATCACAACAAGTGCATTTCTGGGGCGCCTGGGTGGCTCAGTCGGTTGAGCGTCCGACTTCGGCTCAGGTCATGATCTCACAGTTTGTGGGTTCGAGCCCCACGTCAGGCTCTGTGCTGACAGTGTGGAGCCTGGAGCCTGCTTCGGGTTCTGTGTCTCCTTCTCTCTCTGCCCTTCCCCTGCTCGTGGTCTTTCTCTCTTTCTCTCTCTCTCTTAAAAATAAATAAAAATATTAAAAAAATAGTTTCAAAAAACAAGCGCCCTCCTTAATACCATCACCCATTGAATCCATCCCCCACCCGCCTGCCTCCCCTCCAGCAACCCTCAGTTTGTTCTCTGTTAAGAATTTGTTCTTTGTCTCTCTTTTCCCATGTTCATGTCTTCTGCTTCTTAACTTGCACCCATGAGTGAAATCATGTGGTTTTTGTCTTTCTGACTGACTTATTTCATTTAGCATTATACGATCCAGCTCCTTCCACACTGCTGCATTTAAAATGGCAAGATTTCGTTCTTTTTTATGGCTGAGTAGTATTCCATTGTCTGTCTATACAATATGTTCTTTATCCATTCATCTTCAGACAATGGACATTTGGAGTCTCTCCATAACTTAGCTATTGCTGATAATGCTGTGGTAAACACGGGGGTGCATGTAGGGGTATAGATGCTTTAATTCTTTCACAACTCACTATGATAAACGAAATAATGGAATTATTTACAGTTGACCTTTGACACAGGGGCAGGGGTTCTGACTCCCTGCATGGTTGCAAATCTGAATATAACTTTTGACTCCTCAGAAATTTAACTGCTAATAGCCTACTGTTGGCTGGAAGCTTTACCAACAACAAAGCAGTCAAGGAACACGTATTTTGTATGCTGTGTGTGTTATATACTGTATTCTTACAATAAAGTAAGCTAGAGAAAAGAAAACGTTATTGAGAAACTCATAAGGAAGAGAAAATGCATTTCGAGTACTGCACTGTGAGAAATGCCTGCTTCCGGGTGGACCCACGCAGTTTAAACCTGTTGTTCAAAAGCCAACAAGACAAGATTTTGAAAAATAAATCTCTCTGAAGGCTCTAAGTGATTTAAAAAAATAGGTGCAAGGAGTGATATGCATGGAGTAGTCAGGAACAGCTTCCCAGAGGCAAGAATGAGGCACTTATGAAGGAAAAGAAACATACTGGACAGGGGCGCCCGGCTGGCTCAGTCAGAAGAGCACATGACTCTTGATCTCAGGGTTGCGAGTTCGAGCCCCACGTTGGGTGTAGAGATGACTAAAAAAATAAATAAGCTTAAAAAAAGGAAGAAAAAGGACAGAAGGGAAGGGTAGGAGAGATTTGGCTACAGTATAGTTCTCTGAAGTATGAGCTTCCTTCAGCAGTCCTGGGACCGTGGGTTCTCTGTCATTGCTGGAATATCCACGAAAAGGGGCTGAGGATCACCTGCCACCAGCAGTGACTGGTCTCATGGGCCATGTGTGGTCCTGCGAGCTTCCTCTTAGCCTCATCAGGTTGGACGGTGGCGATGAGGAGAGAGATGTCGAGAGCGGAGAGAGATGTCGAGAGCGGGAGTTAAGGTCGTGGCAGGTGGCACCAGGTGGGAGGGCATGGTTTCAGGGAGATGTCAGAGTTCCTGGGGACTCGAGACCAGTGCACGCTGTGGAGGTGGCGGGTGGCCCCAGATGCATGGTTAACACAACCCATGTTATCTCTGCCCCAGGGCACAGCAGACACTGGACAAGGAAACCCTTCAGAGTCCCAGGGAATGTGTCGGAATTAGAGCAAGTGCTTTATTTCCGTGTTCCAGGGTCTGTGGGGTGGGGGATACCGAGAGGGCTGATTCTCTGGTGCTCCTTGCATCGGCCCCAAAGAAGCTGTCTTTTGAGAATCACTGAGGGTCAGGAAAGAAGGGGCAATATTGCGGAAGTGAAAGTCGACATTTACAGATGAGTTCATTAATTATATGAGGGTTTGTGAAGTCCCCAACCCTTATTTAAATAAAATGACAGAAATGCCCCTCTTTAGACCAGGAATGAAAATGTCAAGTCTTCTGACTTATTGGAATGGTTGGTGATAAACAGAACTTATTATTTACACGGATCTCATTTTCCGTGAGTATACCGGTTTCCTAGGGCGATAGTAACAAAGTACCACACGCTGGGTGGCTTCAAACAACAAGAAATGTATTCTTTCACAGTCTTGGATGCTGGAAGTCTGAAATCCCAGTGTGGGCAGGTCCACGCTCTCTCTGAAGGCTCTGGGTGAAAATCCTTCTCCACCTCCCCCTAATTTCTGGTGGTTGCCAGGAATCTTGCGTGTGCCTTGACATCGTTCCAAGTCTACCTCCATCTTCACGTGACTCTCTCTTCTCTGTGTCTTCTGCAAAGATTCATGTAGAAATCCAGTCACACTCTAGATTCTGGGTGGACATGAGCTCTGGGGGACACTATTCAACCCACTGCACTGAATTCAAACATTCTAAGAGTTGAGGAATCTGTATGACCTATATTGGTCAATATGCGTCTATGTAGTATCTATTAATTGTCACTGCTAAATCAGGAGTGGGAACAGAGCCTGAACAAGACAGATGTAGCTCCTGTCCTTGTGAACAACGCACAACTTAACTAGAAGGGTGACAAATGGGGAACACCGGAGACCTCACTGTTGTTTCCCTTTTGGACACCGTATCATTTTGGGTTTAATTCCCTACAGCGAGGTCTTCTGTTCTCATAGCTTATGGAATAGGAATTGAGTATTTATTGCATATGAAATCAGGAAGGTGTGGAGAAAGGTTAGTGACTTACGGATGGCCCATCATTTCACGATATAATGTCTCCCTGGAAAATTCTCTCTGGCCACAGACCGATGGGGCTGATTTTGATGTGTGCTACATCCCGCCAGTTCCCAGAAAGTATTCTAGGCCATACGTCCACACCAACGTTGGAGGAACCAAATGTGTGGGAATCAAGCTGTTTTGTGTAGAGAACACGCATAAATTGAAAAATATAAGGCAAACAATAGACTTTTTTCTCTGGCCTGGTCAGTTTTATTTTGAAGACATAATTTCCCGATTTCAGCTTTAGAATTCTTCTCAGCAGTACTGAAAAGTAATTGCTCTCATTCTGGACACACCTTATTTGTACATTCACAGATGCAGCTGCTTTTATAAAAGCCGACTTCGGCCGTGATTGACAAGAATAAGTTCAAATCCCTAACGCTCCTTGTGAGCCAGAGATTTTAACGGAGGTTCCTCACTGAAGTTGGCCGTCCTAACTTCTGCTTTAGGGAGGTTTTGGTCCTGGTTACTTGGGCTGCTGGATTAACATTAGAAAGACTTTTCCTCTCAGTCATTCTTGACGTCAAGAACGGGAGGAGGGCCCCTGTGCAGAATGCTGATTAGCCTTTTAGAGGAATCAGCTCTAAAATTATCTCCCAGAGAACAATTTAACCGGCTTTGCCTCCACCGAGCACAACTTTTCACGGTCTAAAGAATGGCATTCTGGAAAAAGAAAGTCTTTCTGGCTGTCTCTTCACTTAAGGCACACTGCTTTTGACCCAAATTTCTGAACTCTAACTGAAGTCTGAGAACTAGGTTTTCTTTATCCGTAGCCGTCCGCCTCTTCCCTCTGGGTTTGTTTCGGATGGCTACAAACCTAGCCGTTTTGGTATAAGCCGTCTTTTTGAAATGAGAATTCTGCCTTTTCTTTCTCTCGAAGTGAAGAGGAAGCTAACGCATCTTCATTTCCATACCTCCGTTACGAATTTTCGCTACGTTTTATTTCAGAACTCAAAGCAGACGGTACAGCCGGAGGAGATTGTAAAATAGTGTTCACTTAAAATCCTGCACCCCTTCTTCAGAAATTGAGGTATTACTCCCAGTGATCTCCAGGGCCTTGACCAGTTCCCTGGTCAGAGGGCCCATCTTTCTCTGGGTTCTCGGGGCTCCACGGAGCATCCTTCAGTGTCACTACTCATCTTTATGTTGGCTTGTGTGTTTTTGTTTTTGTTTCTTTTTTTTTTTTTTTTTTTGTCATTGCTACCGAAAGGTGTCTTGCCTCTCGAGGGCGAACTTAGCATATGACTGGGATGGATGATCAGCAGTTTCTGTTTGCATACATAATATCCATACATCGGTAGCTCAGTCTGTTAAGCGTCTGACTTCGGCTCAGGTCATGATCTCACAGTTCACGGGTTCAAGCCCTGTGTTGAGCTCCGTGCTGACAGCTCAGAGCCTGGAGCCTGCTGCAGATTCTGTGTCTCCCTCTCACTCTGCCCCTCCCCTGCTCATAGTCTGTCTCTCAATAATAAATAAATGTTAAAAAAATTATTTTTAAATATCCATACATCATTTACACTTCCTAACAAATTGCTTTTGTCTCACTTTTTAGTTAATAAACAGTGTGGTGCCTTTGGGACTTCTGTTTGATTACACCAAAAATCTCTAGCTCAGTGTGGTTAGATGGTGGCCTCTGCTGCTCGGAACGAGTTCAGAGTCTTTCAGAGTAAAGTCAGCACGTCGGAGAAACCATGTGTCCCCAAGGGGTGGCCACTTGATAGAGTTTTCTGAACATACTGCTGAATTGACCTGCTATCTGTCTGTATTCACTGAGCTAACCACATGTTGTGTGTGTGTGTGTGTGTGTGTGTGTGTGTTTGTGTCTGTGTGTCTGTGTTTGCGTGTGTTTTAATTTGATTTCTTGGGTTTCATTTGGTTCTTTCTGGCAAACAGTTGTAGCCTCACTCGTAAACTTAAGTTGTCATGAACGTTATCAGCGGGGCTCACTTATAGAGTAGTCTTGACTCAGTAGGAAAAAAAACCCTCTAACTGAAGAATTTAACCTGGATAATCAAGTCATTTCCACGGTAGCAGGCGACATTCTTTGCAGCCCGAGAACAGCGAGAGGTTGCCCGGTCGGGCTGGGACCCAGGGAATCTGGGCAAGGGCTCCCGCTTTCCGTTCCCTGGCCCCTGGCGCTGCACCGCCTGCTCACTGAAGTCTGGTGTGGAATGTATTTCCCAGTCCCCCTCCCTGGCCTTCACGAAAAGGCAAAGCCTAAATAAAACACACGTTTACCTCTGTTCCGTGCCAGGGCAGATGGCAGCCCAGCACATCAGTGTGATTCTGGTCCTCCTCACCCCCTGATGTCACTGTTAACGTGAGAGCTACAGGTGTTCTCATCCGGGAAAACGTCAAGTACCCCAGGACGTCCTCGGCCGGTTTGCACTCCAAATGTAATAAACCGGAGCCTCCCGCAGGGATCCGGATTCTCAAACCATCTTTTTCTGTGCTTGCCCCCCTAGCAATGGTTTTTTTTCCCCCATCGGTTTTAGCTTGTTTTCTTTTTGTTTGTTGACTGTTCTGTAGAGAAGACACGTAAATCTACCAAGCTTGATTCTCTTCTTTCATCCTCCACCTTCATGCCTACTTTTCTATTAAAAACTCCTATGTTCAGGAATGAGCCTTGATTCTCCTAGGAGACAAGAGGACCATTTAGTGCTGAGTGAGCATAAATAAATATGAATATAAAAGGGAAACATTTCATTCTCAAAGATGGAAGTCGGCAAGTCCTCGGCTTTGACTGGGCGAGCAGACCCGTGCTTGTTCGTGCAGTCACGTGTCCTCAGACCCATGTCCGCTAAAGACAGACGGCATCAATTGCACAACCCTCGAGAAATTTAGAGCACTGACTTTTTAGGGCAATGATGGTTTTCGCCTTCTTCCTTTAAAACTCAAAAGAAAGGAAATATTTGATGAAGAACTCTGGGATTTTTCCCCTAGTTACTTTGGAGGAAAGCAGCCCCTAAAACAGTTCTTTTTTAAACGAATGAACCAACTGATATTTAAGAATCTGGCCTCTTCTAGGTGATTTCTTGGGGAAGTGGCAAGACCGGGGATGGGGAAGACGATGAGAAACATGCACCCTACCCATAACAGAAGCCAGAGATATTCCCTTCCGAAGGTTCCGGTCCCCAAAGCTTTTGCTGCCATCTAGAAAGCAGCATCAACTTCATGTCCAGATTCTCCCTGGTCAGCTTGGAACAGCGTTCTGTGTGTTATCACTAAGGGCTGGGAACAGAGGCAGGGGAAATGGGAACCCGGCTGCCATAATGGTTCTCAAGGGCCCAAGTGAAGAGCACCTTCCAGACAAAAGGCCAGGACACCCGGCCCTCTATGAAGGCAGTGTCTGCACCACTGCTTTCAGTATAGTGGCTGCTTAACAAATCTCTGGAATTGTATTTCCGCCATCTAACCCTGCTCGAAAGGCAACTATCACACTAAATACGAGCTAACATCCTGTGATGGTTGCTGTGAAAATTTGGCTACAGTATGAGAAGATATCAGTCATTCGTGCTGAAAATTAGCAAAGACTTCGGGCTGGGAGAACACTGAACAAATGCCTTCTCTTGTTTTGTGATACTTCATTGAAAGCAAACCCCTAACTCGTCCCTTCCGCATTTTCTGTTTGCAGGAATACCATGGTTGAGAACCACAGTGGCTACCCTGGGAAGACTAGGCATAACCATGGCCTTTGAAATTGTTTATTTGGTAAATTCAGAGCTGTACCCAACAACATTACGGTAATTCCAACCTATATGTCCTGGTTTCTCCTAAGTAAGTCTGCAGCCAAATGTTTTGACCTAAAACCCATGAAATAGTTTCCTTAACTTGGTGATATATTGACCCGGGCTGAATTCGGCCAGTAAAGAAGATCCACTTCGAGTTATAGCTGCTTTCTATGTTGCTACCTTCCGCATTTTTTTTTGATAGAAGTATTTCTCATGTCAGTATCTTTATACACAGCTGTGGTTTTGTGGGATCAGAAAATCTGGCTAGCGTACTTGCGTAGCTGTGAGTTAAAACCGTGTTCCTCAGCATTGTCCTGTTTAAAGGCTACAGCCTCTGTTCTGACCACAGTCCACGTCTTGCCGCTGTGAGCGATTAATGAAGGACAAAGTGAGATCATGAACGTGGGCTGCCCAGTGGCCTCCTTTCCTTGGGGGAGTGTTCATGGGCACACCTTACTGTCAAGGGAGGGTGCCGAGGTGACCCATAGCATCCCGGAGTGGGCTGGGTAGGGAGCCTCTGGTGAGAGAATGATTTCCACCAACGCTGTAGACCGCCTCGCTCTCCTCGCGGTGACTCGGCCTTTGCCCAGACGTGAAGTGGGGCAGAATGGAAATGGGCTTCGAAGTACGAGAGTAGGTAGTAGTTCTCAAAGTTAAAACTATAGAAATGGAAAATATTACTAAGATCGCTTTGTTACTTATGTATCTGAATATTCTCCTTACCTTGAATACGTTTAAATATTTTTGTATTTAAAACAACATTTTATCTACAGAAACTTTGGAGTTTCTCTCTGCTCAGGTTTATGTGATTTTGGGGGAATCATAGCCCCGTTTCTGCTCTTCCGGCTAGCCGCCATTTGGTTAGAACTACCTCTTATCATCTTTGGTAAGAACTCATTTCATACATTCTTCTTTGTATTACTAGAACTCTATAGTGATTACTAGGTTTACTGCTAATGAGATCATTCAATTATTTTATATGACAATTGCTGCAGTTTTGAGTGGCTTGAGTTTTGAGTGGCAATTATGTTATATGACAATTGCTTGAGTTTTGAGTGATAATTACAGTGATACGTGAAATCCTAAATGATTTTAATTTATTTTATATGAAAGAGTCGTGATGAGCCATTAGCTTTCTTTGCTTAAGTTCCGAGTTACATTCCAATGCTATAAAACTCTTGATATTGGGGGACCACACTAGGAATGTTCAGGGGGCCAGTTTGGAACTTCCGGTTGTTTCAAAATAAGCCTACAAACGAATTCGATTTTTAAATATTCTATGCCTATTAGACATTGTATCTTCATTTGCTTTCATGTGAAGCAGGCTGTGCGCGGAATCCCTGGTCTGTGTACTGTAACCTCTGTGATGGCCCTCGAGTTCATGCCCTCCTTCCTACTCCAGTTTCTACAGGCCTCCTGAGGGCATGGAAGCATCGCATAGGGGCTGGGGGCTTAGGGGAATTCAGTCCAGGGCTTCTCAAGGTGTGCTCACCTTTCTGCCTGTGTCTTGTACCTGCCTCTACCCTCTTCAGCAAGAAAGCACACAGGCTGGCCCCCTTCCCTCCCACCTTCCCTCCTCCTCCACATCCTCACTCCTAGGAGGGACTGTGTTCCACTTATTGCTCAGCAGTTTAGATTGCAATAAAACTATTAAGTCCATGAGGACATACATCCTGAGTAATGCCAAATCCCTAACAGTGCTCGCTCACTAGGGGCGGTAAAGCTCCTGACCATGTGACACCACCCAATTCAAGAAAAGATTATTGCAGATTATTTCATGGGATCTGATGAGCAAGCCCAGTGTTGATTCCGTGGCCAGCATGAAAGAGCATCAAGAGTGCCATTGTTCAACCAAGACCGAGTGGTCTGGGGGGCGGGAGGAGGGGTGACGTTCAAGGTCTGGGCCTGGCTTGCAGCCGAGTGCTGGGAAAGCCAGCCCTGGTGCTGTCCTGCCCACCCTACCTGCCTAGTCTGGCCGGGGAGACAGCCGCACTTCCTTCCAAACCAGCAGTCACAGCCCGGTAGGCTACACACTGGAAGCAGAGGGCGTGGGAGAGGGCGGCACAGGGACCCCTGACCGGCTGGAGTGGGGGAGGAAGGAGGAGTGTCTAGTTGAGATCTGAGAGGAGTAGGAATTACCCACAGGGGAACTGTGGGCCCGGACTCCAGGCAGCGGGAAGGCCTAGCGGCCGAGGGTGAAGCTGTCGTCTGGGAGCCGGGGAAGTAGGGGGCAGATGCAGGATGTATGGGGAGGGGGGTGCGCGGGAAGGGAGGGGACGCTGGGCGGCAGGGGGGTCAGATCACCATCACGAAGGGGCTTCCTGGTCCTGCGAAGGTTTGCTCTTTATCCAAACAGCAATGGAAGCTAGGAGATCCAAGCTGGGATTGACAGTGTGAGGCTCTGATGTGCCGATGGTTTGGAGGGAGGCCGTGCTGGTGGGGGGCCAGTTCTGCAGGGGAGGGATATTGAGAGGCTGGCGGCTGGGGGTTAAGGCCATGACACTAGGAGCACTGGGTGCAGAGAGATTCAAGAAATAACATTAGTAGTAAAACTGGCAAGGGGAGTGCCGGGGTGGCTCAGTCGGTTAAGTCGGTTAAGTGTCTGACTCTTGGGTTCAGCTCAGGTCGTGATCACATGGTTTGTGAATTCGAGCCCCGCATTGGGCCCTGTGCTGACCATGAGCGTGGAGCCTGCTTGTGATTGTCTCTCTCTCTCTGCCCCTCTCTTGCTTGTGCTTTCTCCCTCTCTCTCTGTCTCTCTCATAATAAATAAATTTAAAGAAAAAACTAAAACTGGCAAGAGGGGTGACAGAGTGGGCTCCCCAGGGGGGTGCCCCGGAGACAGAGGGAGGTGGGAAGGCCGAGCTCCTGACCGGGAAAAGTGGAGACAGCCAGGCTGAGGTTGGGTGAAGGCCAGAGGAGCCGGCCCACGGGACTTGGAGGAACCTGTCCGGGCATGGGTGGCAGGAAGTGCCTGCAAGAAAGCCAGTAGCCTTTGGGGCCTGTGCTCGGGAGAGAAGCGTGGCCCAGTGGCGAGACCTGGAGGCCACCTGAGTGTAGATAACCACTGACATGGGAGGGGCTGAGACTCCCCTCTCCCCCCCAGGAATGGAACCAAGTGAGAGGAAAGGAGAGGGCCCGGGCAGGACAGAGCCCTGTCGAGTGACAAAGCGTCCTCCACAGCAAAGGGACCGGAGGCCTCAAGGAGAGGAGGAGGGATCCAGAGGGGTGCGGAGGCCAGAGAGAAGCGGGGCCGGGGAGGGCAGCGGGTTTGCCGGCGGTCAGTGCTGCTGTGGGGCCAGACCAGCGGACGGGGTGGGTCCAGAAGGTGTGGGGCGGACCACAGACAGACCGGGTGGGGATGGTACAGGACCCCGGCCGGCACCCCCTCCCTGCCAAGGCCAATTGTGAAGTTTTCAGGGACTTTTGAGCCCAGGTGTTAGCATAGCCATTATTCAAACTTCCCTGTATCAAATCCATTAAAAACAGAGGTAATCAATACTCAAACCCCATCGCTTCCTAATTCACGTACATTTCCCTATTATCCGTGTTCTTCGGACTGCTTTGGTCTGTGTAATCTGATGGGGGAGATGTGATTTCACACAGCGCCACTGCCCCTCCCTTCCCACCGCCTCGATCCGTGATGTCGTGGCAGAAGCCAGGGATGCCCGCAGTGAGGGTATTCGCACCACGGCCGTCCGCAAATGCTGCCGAAGTCAGGGCTGTGTGTTCGGGAGGGCTGGCTGGTGGACATTTGCCAGCATATCCGTAGGACGTGAGGATGTGTCGAAAACAGGGGAGGATGGGGTTTCAAGAATTTCGGCTCTAAAGCACAGGAAAGGCGGGGATGGTAACCGGAGGATCGCGTGAGGTTGACGGAAGGGTCCCGAAAGAGGAGAGGCTGGCATACGGTTCGTGCCTCCACCAACCGGTTGCAGACACTGGGGCCAGAGGGTTCATCGCTACAGTGAGGAGACTCCGAGAGACGGCCATCGGGCTGATGTGGGGACAAGTCCAACCGTGTAACATGACTCAGTAAGGAAAGGAGAGAGAGGAACCAGTAAACCGCTCGGTGGGTAAAAGGGAGCCGAGAGGAGGCCTGCGCGGTGGCCGCCATTTTCCCTGAGAAACGGGAGGTGAGGTCTTCTCGCTCGCCTGATAAATAATAGTGAAGTGAGTGAATGAACTGGTGTATGCAAGAGTCCTGGGGCGGCGGGACCACGCAGGGTCCGAGGAAGGGAGAGAACATTTGGAACCATGGCAAAGGAAACCTGCGGAGCTGGTTAGGGTAACCAGAGGGCTGCTGCTGGTAAGGGCTGGTTAAGGTTAGTTGGTTAGCTGGTTAAGGTTAAGCTCCAGGGTGAGCAGAGAGGGATGCGGTGGGCCAGCTGTGCGTTCCTCACACGCTGTTGCCTTTCTGTATGCCGTAGGTATCCTGGCGTCTGTCTGCGGCGGGCTCGTGATGCTGTTGCCTGAGACCAGGGGTATTGCCTTGCCGGAAACAGTGGATGACGTAGAAAAACTTGGCAGGTACTGTATGAAATTCAGCGCCTCTTCAATAAAAGCAGCATTTCTAACTATAGAGGGAAAAAAAGGGTGTGGAGAAAAATCGAACTCTCATGGGGAAAAATAATATCAATCCCTCATCTCCCATCCTAAGCAGAAGATTCAAAGTTGATTTAGAAGGTTAATATAAATGAGGCAAAACTATAAAAGAATATATTATTTTTCAAATGTGTTTATGAAGAGGGAAACGTTTCTAAGGTGTTAAAACTCAGAAAAAATCTGAAAGAAGGAATGGGCGATTTTGGCAAAGTAGAAATAAGTGTGCATCTGATTATGAGAATGATAATATATTCATCATATGGCTTGCTATATAGAGATGAAAAGAATTGAGATATAACTATGGAATGACATGGTAAGATCTTCAATATTGATTACAAAGCAAAAAGTTGCTGAACAGTGTGTTATAGTATTTATTAAAAAATAAAACCAATAGCGAATCCTCTCTGTAGCTAGATGGAAAGATGGAAGATGGAAAGAGAGAGAAAGAGATGATGGATAGATGGGTGAATTGGATGGGTGGATGGATGGATGGATGGATGGATGGATGGATGGGTGGATGGATGGGTGGATGGTTGGATAGGTGGACAGATAGATGGGTGGATGGATGGATGGGTGGATGAGTAGATGGATGGGTGGATGGATGGATAGGTGGACAGATAGATGGGTGGATGGATGGATAGGTGGACAGATAGATGGGTGGATGGATGGATAAAAATAGATCGATAGAAAGAAGATGGGGAAGGAGAAAGAGAGAGATTAAATTTTGGAGAAGCATATCTAACTGGTGTGTAGGGCAAGTTAATATCCAACCGATACATAAACATGAAGAGTTATATCGACAAAAATTCACACTACACAAATTCTTTCTAATTTCCTCTGCTGGAAATGTTTCATAATAAAAAGAGGAAGAGAGGCTATGAACATGAGAGTGTGTAGCAACAGGATTAATATAGTAACACAGACCCTCTGGGGATAGAAGTGAATTGAGAGGAAGACCTCACTTTTACACTCTGTAGACTTTTGTATTATTTGCATAATTATATGCAAATATAATGCATATAATTGGCCTTGTATGATTTGCATAACTAAAAAAATAATTTCACTGCTGAGTTTTAAAATAAAACCAGTCTTCTAAATAATGGCCTAGAAATTAAGGATGTGGCTCTCTAAACTTGAAAAAATTTTTTACATCAAAATGATTTATAAGACTGAGTGTTAAAACCTCACGGCAGTTCTTCTCCTCACTTGTAGATTGGGAAAGGATTAGAAGCTGGCACTTTTTAAGTACCTATGTGATGGGTGGTTTCACACATGGTCATTTCATTTAATACTCAAAATGATTTTGTGCAATTACAGTTCTTTTTTTTTTTAATAATTTATTGTCAAATTGGTTTCCATACAACACCCAGTGCTCATCCCAACAAGTGCCCTCCTGCAATTACAATTCCTATCCTCACTCTTTTAAGTACTAGGAAATCTATACTTAAAGGTTCACAGTTGCTAACTAACTTGGATGTAAATTATAAAAAAATATTAGACAAAAAAAAAAAGAAAGGTTCACAGCTTCGGGGCGCCCGGGTGGCTCAGTCAGTTAAGCGTCCGACTTCAGCTCAGGTCTTGATCTCATGGTTGTTGAGTCCGACCCTGTGTCGGGCTCTGTGCTGACAGCCTGGAGCCTGGAGCCTGCATTGGATTCTGTCTCCCTCTCTCTCTTTGCCCCCCTCCCACTCATGCTCTGTCTCTCTCTCAAGAATAAACATTAAACAAAATTAAAAAAAAAGAAGGTCACAGCCCTCACATACTAGCAATGGCGTTGATGCTGTCCGGTGTGCGGGTGGGGCTCAGTTGTTCTGTGTGGTTTATTATTGTATGCTGTAGACTACTTGATGTTTTCTCTTCAAATTCTCTTTTAATGAGGCACGATCCTCCTCCCCAGAGGCAGGCAACCATTGATAAGTGTCTCATGAGTATTTTACCAAACCTCTAAAACTTATACAATGATTTTATTGGATTTTATTGTCGTGTTTCTCGATGCTATTTTGAAAAAAAAGATTGATTCATCATCCCAGAGCTTTCCTAAGAAAAGCTCATCAGTGTGTGTAAAATAAAACCGTCAGCTCACATCTCAGTAGCTGACTTATAACAGTAAGAGAACAGGTGGGCATTTGCCCCAGGAAGTAATCCAAACACATTCTTACACTTGTTTGGAAATCCAGTGACGAGTAATGACTTCTTTCGGACTCAAAGCTCTACCTATATTTCACCCTAGAATAATGCTACCTGAAATTTGAGGTGAGATGGAAGATTCTCTTTGAGATACTGCCATTTTGCAAATCAAAATGAGGAAATTTATAAAAAGCGTTAAAACCATGTGAAATCCTCTTGAGCGTAATACCGTCATAAAGTCCTGCTTTATCTAAAAGAGAGAAGCATTTTGCTGACCGTGTCATCCTAGACAGTTGTTTGGTTTGTATCAGAGTTTAGGGACCAGGTCAGGGGGAGTGGCATCCGATCCTGTCACAGAAAGACATGTATGTTGCAATGAAGATTAACCCCTGCCTAGGGTTGGAAGGCAGTTAAAAAAAAAACATGAGCCTGGTGACAATTGTTTTTGTTACCTTCGAATTGGGCTTTCATGAGATGTTATTCGTGAGTGTGTTTGATCAAAACCAACTGTAATGTTGAGCGGTAGCAAGAAAACTTTGTTTTAACTTGTTGTGTAGTAGTTCATAAAGACTTAATCTTTTCTCCTTGTTTTGTTAGTCCATATTCCTATAAATGTGGCAGGAAAAAGAAAACCCAAGTTTCCAGCTCGCACCTCTGAGGCCCCCCTGCCAAAGACAAAAGGAAGGAGCCCTCTAGGTTGACGTCTCTCAAGAACCGACGTGCCTTGCAGACACATGTGTGTGTGGTCCGTTTTAGCCACCGTATGCTGTGTGGCTTCAAGTGTTGGTCATACTGTACAAAGACATCCAAACTGCCCAGAGTATTTTTATATAATGTCGGATGAATTAGGATTTATAGCGCTGGGGAACTTTCTGGGAACACAGAGTATGTGGCTGGTTTAGCAAAGAGCCTGTTGCGCGTAAGCTCCCCGAGAATTTCTTCTTAAGTTGGAGCAGCGTGCCTGACCCAGTTATAGAGGGACAAGAGAAACCTTCGCCACCAAATTCTCACGACTGCCCGCTCCATCAAAGATGAAGGACGTGCAAACCAGGGATCTGGGAAGTGTGTGCAGAAGTGGGTTCATCAAACCTGATCAACGAACTAAAGCTCCGAGCTGAGTCTTCCGAAGATTCCAGAGAGGATGAAGATTTGGAAATCCTGCCCTTGCAGAGACTGAATCTAAGGACCTTGGGCCCCATGGTACTGAGGCTTTCCTTTCTCTTCTTGTTTTCTGCTGTGTAAGCCACTGTGGCATCTGGGCTTGTGGGCATGCTCGGGCCTTGTTCCGTAATCATGAACACATCTCCTGTACGATTTGAGGGTTTGGCTCTATTATTTTTTAAATCAGACTTGAGCCTGAGATGGTAGAGCCACATACTCAGTTCTGTATTGAACAAAACCCATGGATTATGGTTTTGTGGGTCTTAAGATTTTAATCTTGAAGGCATATTTATCTTATAGTTTGTGAGTTCAGCTCTGCAATGCTGCCCATGGTCAAGGGTGAAAACCATGGACTGTTCTCATTCAACCTTGACATGTTTAACTTGTCTTGGGAAGCAGCTTACATTTTAATTTAAAAGTAAGATCGATTTATATCCATGTTTAAAAGAATTAGCAGAAGCTTTATAAGTGACGTCGTAGGCACTAATAAGGGACTTGATCTTTCTTGTTACGGAGACTTTTGAAATGTGGAGATTAAATACATATCTGCCACCTTTTTCTGCTGTTCTGCTTTATGTGTTATATTTGTGGTATCTTCAGCCTCAGTATATATGTTATGCAGAATTTTTTCATGAATTATTTTGTGTGGACAGACAAAACGGGCACCGAGGGAAGTCTTGCCAATGAAGAAGAAAACTCTCTGTGAACACGTGACAATAGCGACAATGCGTGTGCTACTCGTAAAACAAGCTTTTTAATCCTTAAAGCACAACAGAGTTGAACATGAATGTTTGATTTTCCCATGAAATGAACACTGCTCTTCGGGGATTTCATGCTGCAGTCACCATTTTCACGCACACTTTCGTTTTTGCTCTCTTTGCATTTCTCCATGCTGTAAGGTGACTGTTCCTCGTTGAATCTCTCACCTTTGAATCGCATTTTGAGTTGATATTTTGGTTCCGGTAACAATAAAAATTTTTAAATTGTCAGGAAAGCTCAAGGTGTATTCTCTGTCTTCCTTTTGTGCACGTGTCACTGGAAAACACGATTCCCATGGGACAATGCAAACTTCATCTTGGGCAGACAGTTAGGGATGGAAATTAAGTGCTCTACCTTCGGTCTACGGTCGTGGTTCCTTTATAGGCTCTTGGTCCCATTCCTAGATTCGAATGGGCCCCAGAATAGCACTGAGGCTCTCTACGGGTCTTGTATTACACTGCCATGGCCCGGTTCCCTTCACCGTGCACAAGTCTCTCCCAGTATCCCCTGTGCTCGGCTAACGTCAAGTTGTCAGTAACAGATTTCAACCCCAAGAATAGAATTTGTTCTCATGACTCCCCATACATGCTGCAGCTTCAAAAACACCCATCTTGGTGCCAGAAATAAAGGCGTTAAAAATGCCGTGAAACCGCCTTTTGCAGACATGATAAATATATGGGTGACTTATTAGGACTTCTCTGCTTTCTTCTCTATGATCTCACAGACTTCTGAGTCCTTTTTGCAACTATTCTTATGAGAAAGTGAGGAATCACCTAAGTATGGTAGAGTTACACTATTTAAAACTGGTAGGATAAACGAAGAACAAGGAAAACAAGGAAGTTCAAAAACATTAAGTCAAAGAAAGCACAGAGTTTATTTTCAACAAAGGTTATAAATGTGTTACGTTATTCTTACAGAGTTCAGCAGTCCACGGACAGAAACAATTTATCCACAACACTACTAAAAACTGTTGAGGTTTAGCAGTGGGAGGTATAAGTACAGTGTCTTCGTTTGATTACTGTCAATCATTTCTGAGCATGCGAAACTCCCTACCCGCGTTCCAGCTTCTAGATGGAAGCGTGTTGACGCTTCGCTCTGTCTCCCATCCAATTAATTATTTCTCATTATTCCTTCAATCCAAGTAACAAACCTTGAAACACGAACATAGACACCAGGCTTATTGGGGCGGGCACAGCCAAGACCCCAAGAAGTGACTCCTTGTAGAATGTACTTATCCTTCTCGAAGCAAACCAGAGGCCCTCCACTGTCACCCTGTACAGAGAGAAAAGAAGCTCGTGAGGATTAAACCGGCACGCTTTTACTATGGGATGTCATCCTTCCGTTATCCCAAGTTTTCCCAGTACTCGAACATTCTTTTCCAATTAGAAAGAAACGTATTCATGTGGTATTTGGATATCTTCAGTACTTAAGGTATATTTAACAAAACCGCAGCATTTGGTGTTCCTGGGGAAAGACTCCCTTGTGAAGAGTGTACTCCTCCCTTCCTGCCTTGGGGTTTCTCTTAGGCAGAGGAAAACCCAAAACAATTGCAAAGGGGCTACGGTTGGTGTTTGTCCCTAACCCTCCTTGCTTCCCTACTAGTCAGGCCATCACTCGAGTCCCATCCTCCAACACACTCCCCAGGTGTGTGGGCTCTGGCAGTGACGGTACGTAACTACTCCGTTAGAACCGATCTGTGACTCAGGGCCCGAGACATCCCCTTAGATGATCTCCATCAGCATTCAGGGGCAGACCTAAAATCTTTCTGGGTAGCATTTGGACTGTGGCCTTCAATGGACAAAGCCTTCCCGGATTTGCCACTTTGGGGCGGAAGCATCGAAGAGACCAACACAGGACGGCAGAAGATTTAACTTTGTTCTCACCTGACAGCTGTCGGTGCCTCCAACCAAATGCCCAGCACAAAGCTCAGTGGATTTGACTCTTCCGTTGAGAAACTCGTAGCGATTGCACACCTTGTTTTCAATCACAGGGAGCTGGGCTTCCTTGAGGACGCCAACTCCATAGGTCCCTGCGTTTAAAAAGATTCAGGAAATGGCTACCAGATCCAAAATATGCCCACGAGAGAACTTCTGGCACAACAGAGCAGTTGACAGATCTCTGGTTGGGCCGCGAGGCTGTCAAGAAGTCAGTTCTTGGGGCGCCTGCGTGGCTCAGTCCAACTTCCGATCAGGTCATGATCTCACAGTTCATGAGTTCGAGCCCCTCGTTGGGCTCTGTGCTGACAGCTCAGAGCCTGGAGCCTGTTTTTGGATTCCGTGTCCCCTCTCTCTCTGCCCCTCACTTGCTCACATTCTTTCAAAAATAAACATTAAAAAAAAATTTTTTTAAGACGTCAGTTCCTAATACTACTGGAATTTTTTTCTTTCTTTTTACCCCTTGAAGGTATAAATGTTATATAAGATCTCATGTTCCCAAGACCTGGATTTAATAATCTGGGTTTCTTTATGGTGTTTTGGGGTTCATGTTGTTATTTGGAGTTCATGTTTTCTTTTTTTAACTATAAAGAACTCTTTTTTAACATGTAAAGAGAGACTGAGAAATACAAGTGTTACTATATCATGTATTCGCTTTCAGTCGTTTTTAGATTTTTTTTTTTTACTACATATGGCACGATTTTATACTCTGGTTATTTTCACACAACGTTATATAATAAGGGCTTTTTTTCAGATGCTACAATCTTGGTAATTAGTTTTTTTTTTCTTTTTCTTTTTTTGACAGAGAGAGAGAGAGACAGAGAGTGCGAACAGGGGAGGGGCAGAGGAGAGGGAGAGGGAATCTTAAGCAGGCTCCACGTTCGGCGTGGAGCCAAATGCGGGGCTGGATCTCACAACCGTGAGATCATGACCTGCGCCGAAATCAAGAGTCTGACTTGACTCAAGAGCCATCCAGGGGCCCGTAATGCGTATCTTGATGGGGAGCCACTGCTCCACGGCTGCGCGGCTTCCCTTTAAGGTGAGGAAAGTGTTCTGGAGGCAGTAACAATAGTGGGGGTTGCACAGCATTGCAGATACTCCGTATTCTACTGAGTCATACTCTCCAAAGTGATTAAAATAGTAACTTTTATGTTATATAGACTTTACCACAATAGGAAACAAAATAGCTGCCTTTTACGGGCATAAACTTTTTCAGGCGCAAGTTCGTTAGGTGCCATATCTCATTTAATCCTTACAACAGTCACACGAAAGAGGCACTCTTGTCGTTCCTGTTGCGCGGTGAAGGAAACCGAGGCTGGGAGGGGGTGTGTAGTTTGCCCAAGATCACCCAGCAAGTAAGTGGAGGAACTGGGGTTTGAAGTTAGGTCTGCGACATCACTGCCCGAATTCTTCGCACCCATGCTCCCGGGCTCCCACAGTCGTGTCCAACTGCCCGCATCTTTGTTCATGCGTTTTATTTCCATTCCTTAATATTTTCTTACCCTAGTTCCCAGAAATTAGGGAGATGTGTTTATGGCTCCTGGTTAACATTGCCAAATTATTTTCTCAAAGTGTATGACGGCGTAAAATTTCACTAGAAAAAAAAAAGGGCACTTCACCCCACACTTCTGAGTATTTAATATTTTTTAAATATGTGCTGATAATAATGGGCGAACGTCGTCCTGGTCTGTTTCCTAATTTGCATGTCTTTTCCAGTTAGGAAGAGTAAATTTTCTCCCACGTTGCTCGTCTTGCTTGTATTTCTTCTGCGAAAAACTGCTTTTGTTTTTCTGCTTTGGCAAACTGCAATGGAACATTTGCAAAACAGCCTGAGGAAGTGCTGCTTCGCCAGCGAGACACACCCGGGCACGTGTGGTCACCAATGATCCAGTTTTACAATTTTGCGAGTGCAGCTTTCACGGGTTTCCCAAAAAATTGTTGCTAGCGTGGAACGGCCGAAAAACGGGGTGCTACCTCTTCTCAAAAGACTTTGAATAAACTTGGACAATCGTGTTGAGTCCGGAGAACTCACACTGGGTCTGGGGTTGACAGGAGCGTGGAAGAAGGACCGCCGTTTGGGAAGGAGAGGCTTGACCCAGCCCTGGCTGGGCAGAGCGCCCGTGGGAGAGGGGCCCAAGGAAGCATCGGGCAGGGGGTGCATTACTTAAATTGCGTAGAGTGTGGAGGGACCAGCCTTCTCAAAATATTTTGCTGAGAATTAATTTCTTCAAGCGTCTTGCTCTTGTATCTGCTTTCCGAGCAAGACACGTCCTGAAGCTGGTGACAAAAATCCACGGCTAGTTGGCGGGAAATTGATGTGGTCTGTGCAGAAGTGCTGCCATCGTGTGGCCACAGTAGAGATGGCGTTTCTGCGGGCCCGGGGGCGGGGTGGGGGGGTGGCTGAAGGTGTCCTAGGGATAACTCCTGATATGGGGAGAAGGAAGCAGCAGCCCCGGAAGCACTCTGATTGCTGATGACGGGCTAACTGGAATGAGCCCCTTGGCCCGAATGCTTACCCTGCTTTGAAATATCAAGTCAGGGGAAGTCTGGAGACTGAAAGGGAGAACGGGAGAGTTTTGACCTCACACTTAGAAGCTGAGAACACTGATCTAATGTTATTGTTGACATAAGAAAATCGGTAAACAGGCCTGACTTCTGTTTCGTGACTCCTCCTGGTTCAACGAGTACACTGAGAATCATCTTCCCAGTAGACCTGAGGGTGAGGCCAGGATAGATGGAGGCTATATTACAGGATGCCTGTTGGAAAAGTGTGGGTGGTCGGTGGAATGGAAGAAACAGAAAATGGGCTTTAGGGGGTCAGGCAGGCTGGGTTCCATCAGGGTTCAGTTACGTACGGGCTATGTGATATTTACTGGTGATGGTGATGGTGGTGATGATGGTGATGGTGGTGATGGTGGTGATG
>PITB01023459.1:0-25698 GCA_004024585.1 Paradoxurus hermaphroditus
CTGAGGGAGGATGGGATCTGGATTCACTTATTTATTCACATCCCCTATTGATTTGCTGGCAGATTTGCATGGAATTTGTGCCACAGTGTTTTCAAGTATGTCTCCTGGAAAGGAAAGTGTGACCAGTCTAATTAATGGCACAATAGTTTTTAAAACTTAATTGAAAATTTTTTAGCTTCCTCTTTTTTGTTTTGTAAAATAGTTACAATCTTTTGGCTTCTTTCCACATTTACCTTACCAGCAATACCAAATCAATTAACTCAATTGTGGGGAAAAATACTTTCTTTATATCAAAGTGTCCCATAATTTGATGTATTAACTTTAATTTCTATGGCAAGTCATTAACCTCAGATAGGATACAGTGACATTTTTGTCTAATACAAAATTATTCTCAGTCTTTATAATGTGAATAAAAGAGCACATTACATCCAGTTGCCTTAAGCTTGGGTTGGAAATACACCAGAGCTGCACCACTTCTGACTATGCCTCATTTCCAGATCCTCCTTCAGTTCTTTCAAAACTGGTGATATAGGTGCTGATAAAAATCTTGAGATTCTTCCTATGCCTTCCTTTCAAAGTGTAACACATGGAATAAATCATTTATAGTCATTCCCACACTTTTTTTTCCCTTTTCAGAGCTATTCAAGAACCCCAATGACCAGGTGACTTGGTCTGAGATGGCTCTATGCCAGATACTTTCTCTAACAGAAATAGGTGAGGAGAGGAGAGCTGGAGAGCTCCCAAGCTTTCTTCCTCACTTTATAGTTTTTTAAAACACTTGCACAGTCCCACCCTTCAGTCTTGAACTGCTTTTCCTCATGTGGCCACAGTCAGAGGAGAGGGTGTCAGCTGCCCCTTCTCTTTTTAAAGTGTTGGCTTGTTTCATTGCATTGTTGTCATTTTCTTTTGAATTTTAGACCATGATGTTTGTCATGGGCTCATAGAGAATATGCCCTCTGTTATTATTTCTGAATTTTTACCCGCATAATGAATTTTAACATTCTGACTATGTCTTGTTTGTAGTTATTATAGCATAGTGTCACCTGATAACACAGTTACATATTTACTCTGAACAACTGGAAAAGCCATTTCATGGGTTTTTGCACTGGTCATATTTACTGAAAAAGTGCCCAGGTACTGTCATTCTCTAGGTTTGTTTCAATATCTGAGTTCCTATTAGAGATCATAAGACAACTTCAAGAAATGTTAAGTAACTTGTAATATATAGCCACAGTATGTTAATTCTGTGAAATTGTAGTCTAGTTAGGCTATATGAATTATGACTACACTTGTAAGTTGTTTATACCAAACAACATGATAGATATATATGTCTTCCTTTGAGTCGTAGTAAAAGGAAATGCCCATCAACCTAATTTATCACCAGGCATGTTCATATTGAAAGGCTTTTATAGTGAAATAAAACCTGACCTAAAGATTATGGCTGCTGCAGATTTGACAGCAGCTGTGCCCGAGGTGTAAAATACTGCATGGCCTCGACTGCCATCATAAAAGCTAGAGGGCTCAAATGGAAAGTTGTTACATGAGGTGAATGTTCTTAGGTGTAAAAATGATTCAAGTCATCCTTCCAATCAGAGGTCTGAGAGGTCACCTGGTTCAAGTTGCTGTGGTCCCTATCAAGTTAAGAACTTTCCTGTGTCACATGGTGGAACTGAAATCTTGGCCAGTGTGCCTCCTCCCATTACCTCTCTGCTCCAGGGTAGAACTACAGTTTTAACAGTAATAACAGGTACATGCACTCTCTCTTTCCACATCTCTGAGGTAGTAGCAGGAAGAAAAGGAAACTCTTTAAAGAGTGTCATATAGAGAACGATGGTTTAAAAATTCACACTGCCATGAATTTTCATGCAGACAGGCAACTAACTGTTGCATATTTGAGTGCCCACTGCTTGCCTGGCAGTAGGGTTGAGCAGAGTACTGCTGCCAACAGTGGACAGTCCCTGGATGGTCTAGAAGCCTAGCCTAGGGTAAGATTTCTTGACCTCAGCACTATTTGTAGCAGCTTCCTGGCCTCTACCCACTGGATGCTAGCATCAGCTTCCAATGGTAACAGCCCCAGAAATGTCTCCAGGCATTCTTAGGTATCCCTTGGGGGGCAGATGGCCCACAGCTGAGAACCACTGTGCTTATGAGTGCTACTGCTGAGGGAGGCAGGCAAGCACACAGGGAAGTAAGTACTAAGTATATACTGTAGGATGAGCTAAGCATGAGCCACAGGAAGCACTGTGAAAGAAAATGGGGATAGGTGGCTTTCAGAGCAGTCTCAAATTCACTGTCTTTCTCTTAGGCTGACACTGGATTACATTACAGTGTCTCTTACATAGCTCTGGAAGTTTGTTTATGTTATCTGAATTGTGACTTTTCAAACATTTGAAAACATTTTTGTTTACTAATGGCAGTATCTAAAATTCTTTTTTTTAAAGATAAATATTGCTAGTGCTGAATAGCCACAAAATATCAAAGGATGGCCTTATAGTTATTTAGTTATTTATTTATTCAACCCCCCTGAACAGGGGCTGATGAATTGAAGATTCTGAACCAGCAGAGAAGAATCAAGTGGTTTGCTTACAAGTTTAGCATATCACCTACTGAAGCTTATTCATGTACTTTCTATCCGAGATGGAATTGATTTTACAAACTGTCAAAAAAAGTTTACAAAATTTCTGTGTGTATAGAAAGTCACATTTTCACAATTTCTCAGCAGAAAGAACATAGAATGCATTGTTAAATCATGAATTGTCTTTTCTTCTTACATCTTAAACTGAGCCTTAAGTCCAAAATTATTTATAGAAGTAATCTTTATTTTCAAAATTCAAACTCATGGGTGTTATGTACAAAGTAAAAGTCTGTCCCCCTCTCAGAGAAAAACAAAAATAAAAACCAACTAACCCTTTTAATGGTATTTAACATTCTTTCTTTTCTGTCATCCGTTTATTGTCATGGTTATTTTTCTATGTTATTGCTTCTCCTATGTAGAAATTGCTATCACTTTAAGCTTTTCCCCCTTGGGAAACTAGCCCATGGTTTTTGAAGGAAGTTGTCAGGCAGTTTATGTGCACTCCTGGACAAGTGTATGGATTAATCAAGGACCATGAAATGACGGCAGGCACTCCCAAGTTCATTTAGAAATCAGCTTATTGGGTAGGTTATGTTTGCTAGCATACATAACTTTGTTATGAACTTAGGTTAGAGCAGTGGGGAAATGTGGAGTCATGGTGGGACATAGGACAAGCATACGTGGCTCTGTGTGTATGGTATGGAACAGAATGAAATAAATTGATGGGAAAAAAAAGCAAGAAAAGGACTGAAGATGATCAAGCATGTATCTAAGCATGTATGTCAACATGATAGTCCAGTACTCAGTAAACACTTGACTGAGCCTAGATAAACATCTTGAATTAGAAATCTTTACATTGTAGCACAAGGCCCCTTCCTGTAGCAGTGTTTTATGTGGTTAGTAGTAGGGTAAGAAAAAGTTACATCTAATGCATTTGAAGACAAGATGTAGGTAACTCTTCTAGTTTTCTAGTGTTCAGAAATAAACTGAGCTTTGGCACCTAATACATTAATGTTCAGATAAATTAAGGATAATTGAGATTTTCAACTTAATATGATAATCACATAATCAGGCCATATGAAGGCAATACTTTATGATTTCTTTTTTAAACAAAATATGGACAATGGTCATTTTAATCAGTTTTATTTTTATTAAAGGAAAAAGAAGCACTTATATTTAGCATTTATGTTTTTATGTAATAAATCTTTTGTTGTCAACATGATGGATTCAGTAAATAGGATGCTGATTTCTGTGTTCCATTAAGGCAAAAAAAAATCAGCTTTACCAATTACCTTAGTCTTGACGTAGACTTGTTTGTTTCTCCTTCAGCAAATCCTCTGGGCATCAGGATTGTAAATACATTAAAAAAAATAGGTAGTATGAAAACTTTATTTCTTCTTAGAATCTCATGAAATATTTCAGTTACTAAAAAATAAGAGCTTAGCATCAAGAATCAGTTAGTGAGATTTTCCTTAATTCACTATACATACGTGAGAATTCCAGAGCTAAAATGTGAAATCCTAGACCATTAGATATTTTATAGGATACTCTCAGTAGCTTCTTTTGAACATTATTTTGATAATTAATTAGTAATGAATTATAGAACCAGGCTGCCTGGGTTTGAATGTTGGCTCAACCAGGGACCTTGGCAAGCTACTTAATCTTTCTATACATTGGTTTTCTCAGTTTTTATGTGGGAATGATAATTATACCAGCCATCTGTAGTTGAAATCTTAAATGTAATGTGCTTAGAACAGTGCCCAGCATTTAGTAAGTGCACCTTGCAACTGACAGAGAAATAAGTAAATAAATAAGTGCAGACAGATGCTTTTTTAAAAAATTTATTTAGTTTTGAGAGACAGAGCATGAGCGGAGGAGGGCCAGAGAGAGAAGAGACACATAATCCAAAGCAGGCTCTAGGCTCCAGGTTCCGAGCTGTCAGCACAGAGCCTGACGCGAGGCTCGAATCCAGAAACTGTGAGATCATGACCTGAGCCCAAGTCGGATGCTCAAATGACTGAGTGACCCACGTGCCCCAGACGGATGCTTTCTTTAGTGTTAATAATTTATTATTGAAATTTATCAAATGCATTTTTGTCAATTTTTAATTCATTCAAAAATATTTATTGACCACTTTGAGAGTTGCAGTGATGAGCATGATAAGCATAATCTTTGCCCTTCCACAAATAAGACTTAGAGATTAACATTTATAAAATAATTACACAACAAAGTACTTAATTGGAACTGTTATTTATGCCACATGTTCATGGCATTGGATTGCTTGTAGTGAGGGGAGCTGACCTAGCCTGTATGCAGTTAAAGTGAAATATGAAGGATGTTAGCTAGGTAAAGATGCATGGTATAGTAAGAGCATGAGGATGTTTCCAGGAGGGGTAACACTACATGGGAAGATACACGATGTCATATAGGAATAACAGTGGAGAGGAGTAACAACTTCTGAGTCGTTAGTGATGTTTCCATTGCTTTTAAATTGATGAGATCTCTTTTCCCGTAATGTGCCCTGTTGTGTGTCCTGCCACACATTCTTCCAGGCAGCATTCCTTTTTTCACCTCTCAGTCTTCCTTGCCTCCCTAAGCAGCAGTCTTTACATTCTTCTAGTTGGTGGTGCTTCCATCATCCTCTTGTTTCCCTGAGATATTCCTGTTCCTTTTTTTAATCTTACTTTTTCTCATCATCACTTTTTCATCTATCCCTAGTTAGCCATTCCTCTGTCCAGAGGAGTATTTGAATGTTTGGGAAATGATTAAAAAGAAACTTCATTGCAAACTGTTGAAACTAATGATTTAGATTTTTTGAACACTAGAAATATGACTTTGTTTATATTTTATTGACTAAAGAAATCTTGTTTAGTTTTTGATTATGGCTCAACAAATGTTCTAGTTCAGAGTTTCTTCACATCATTGAAGACTGTCTTATTTAAGTTAACTTCTGCTTGAATTATTCTTCTAAATAATCTTTTTACAGGGGTGCTTGGGTGGCTCAGTGGGTTAAGCATCCTACTCTTGATTCCAACTCAGTTCATGATCTTACGGTTTGTGAGATTGAGCCCTGCAGGATCTGCTCTGAGAGCATGGAGGCTTCTTGGGATTTTCTTTCAAAATAAATAAATAAAAATTAAAAAATATCTTTTACATGTATCCACATTTTCTATCTTTTGATCTCTGTTTTGTAATGCCAAACTGTTAGAAAAATGGGAATTTCTAAGAGGTTTCTTTACTGCACTTTGGGAGTTATATAATTTTAATGAGAGAATAATTAATTAGTAGGAAGTAAAGTAGAAAAGTGGTTCTCACTGTGTAAGCATAGGAATCTGTGAACTTAAATTAATGCAACTTGTAGGGAAATGCCTAAAATCACACATCCATTTCATGGACTTTAATCCTAATCCCGTTGTATGTTATAGCTGAACTATGGTAAAGTGAGGATAATTGGAGACTAAGTGGCATTTATCTCCAGAACACACGTGTACCCCTCAGGTTCCTCCAGAACCAAAAGGATGTATATTTGTAGAGATTTATTATAAGGAACTGGCTTATTAGTATTACAGACTGAGAAGTCCCAAACCTGTGGTCCGCACACTGGAGTCTGAACTATAGCTGATTTTTCAGTACTACTCAGATTTTCAAAGTTAGGAAAAACCTGATGTTCTACCTCAACAGTTAGGCAGGAGAAATCCCTTCTTATTCCTGAGAGGGTCAGCCTTTTTGTTCTATTCAGGCCTTCAACTGTAATTGGATAGGGCCTGCCCACCTTACAGATAGAAATCTGCTTTATTCAGTCTACTCATTCAGATGTTATTCTCATCCAGAAACATCCTCAACAGACACACCCAGAATAATGTTGACCGAATATCTGGGCACTCCATGGTCCACATGACACATAAAATTTACTATCACAGTAAGTTTGGTTTTGCATTTGAAAAAATCAGTTCAGTTCACTGTATTAGAATAAAAAAAATATCATTTTAATAAATGCAGAAGAAACAACAGCCATTTCAGATAAAAACTCTCAGAGGGAACTTTGTCAATAAAGCAAGTATAAGAAACCTACATATATAACATATTAAATATATGTTATACTAATATAACATATATTAAATATGGTAAATATAACATATTAAACATGGTAAACTATTATATAGTTCCTCCGAAAGATTTAGATCAAAGCAAGAATTTTCACTCTCATCATTTTATAACGATTATGGCCTCTGCAATAAGTCAAGAAAAAAAGTGGGCATAAAAAAGAAGAAAACTGTTCATATTTATAGATTATATGATTGTTTATGAAGAATATATCTACATGTATGTTTAGTGCTCAATGCAGATCTAGATCTTCTTCAGTAAGGAAGAACCCTAAATAGACTCACACTTATACGGCATTTAATTTTTGTCAGTAGCACTGAAACAATCCCCTAAGGAGGAGAGTCTTCAGTATTTGGCAAAAGATGAACCTTGAACCCTACCATATAGAACTTCTAATTAAAGATGGACCCTAGATGTGAAAGAGGGAACTAATATATAAAGCTTTTAGAATAAAATATAGGAAAATAACTTTATAACTTGAGAATAGTCAAAGGTTTCTTAATCATAGAAAGCAATAAGAAAAAAATGACTTGGACTTTATTAAAGTTAAAAGCTTCTGCTTATTGAAGGACATTAGAAAGACCCAAATTAGGAGAAAACATTTACAAAACGTATATCTGGTAAAGGATTGGCATTTGGGATATATAAAGAGCTCAACTCCACAATAAAATGATAAAAATATCTCAATAAAAAAATGCTCCAAAAATTTAACAGTCTTCACAAAAGAAGATATATAAAATTAAAACATGTTCACATGAAGAGCTAGGCATACTATTCTTAGTAGTTTTGTTTATAATAGGAACTAGGCTGCAAAATTGTTGGGAGGACTAGAGGACTAAAAGGGTTTGTAGGGAAGATAGTGTTGCCAGGGATCTCTTTTGCTCCTGCCTTCCTCAACCCCTGGCCAGCTTCTGTCTCTTCTCCAGCAGCCTGCTGCTGAAATCCCTTTTGACTTTCTTCTGTCTTCTCATATCTGAAATATCAATATCAATATCAATATCAGCACCAAATGGAACTTTTTATGTCACTGGACAGCTTCATGCAGAGGAGAGTCAGTAGGACTGGCATGATACTGATTATTGCTACTCTAAATCCTGTCAGTACTTTTGTTGACAATACTGTGAATAAATTGTTAGATTTTAGGAACACCAGTATTGATTCCAAAAAGATAATAGGCTCTAGTCTTTATTCTACCACTCGCTTAAATCATGATCTTTGGCAAATTCTTGATTATGTTTCCTGTATTAGTAATGTAAGGATATTAATAGTTTCTCATAAGAATGTAAAGATTCAGTGAAATAATGCAAGTACCAGTTCAGTGAAAAAAAAATGCTTTACATTTATCACTGGGCCTGGTACATAAGGTAGTAGATGTTTGCTATCATAAGCATCAGCTTCAATTTTTTTAAATATAATTAAGGTCTTTTTAAAAATAAGGACTGGTATTTAAGATAGGTTCTGTCCATCTTAAGAAATTAGAACTTTCTCTCTCTCTTTCCCTCTCTCTCTTTTTCAGAAAACATCTTTCTTTTATTTTTTAAATTTAAATTCTAGTGAGTTAATACCCAGTGCAATATTGGTTTCAGGAGTAGAATTCAGTGATTCATCACTTACATACAACACCCAGTGCTCATCACAAAAGGTACCTTCCTTAAAACCCATCACACATCACGCATCTTGCGCATCCTCTACCTACCTCCCTCCATCAACCCTCTGTTTTCTGTCATTAAGATTCTCCTATGTCGAAGATGAGTTGACCATATAGTTGAGTTCATTTCTCGGTTTCTATTCTGTTCCATTGATCGATGTGTCTGTTTTTGTGTCACTACCACACTTGATAATTACAGCTTTTTAATACAGCTTGAATTTCAGAATCATGATGCCTCCAGCTTTGGTTTCCTTTTTCAACATTACTTTGGCTATTCAGGTCTTCATGGTTCAATATAAATTTTAGGTTTTGTTTGTTCTAGCTTTGTGAAAAATGCTGGTAGTATTTTGATAGGGATTGCATTATATGTGTAGATTGCTTTGGGTGATATAGACATTTTAACAGTGTTTGTTCTTCCAATCCACTAGCATGGAATGCTTTTCCTTTCTTTGTGTTCTCTTCAATTTCTTTCATAAGCGTTCTATAGGTTTAAGAGTACAGATCTTTTACCTCTTTCATTAGGTTTATTCCTAGGTATCTTAATTGTATTTGGTGCAATTGTGAATGGAAACAATTCCTTGATTAATTTTTCTGCTGCTTCAATATTGGTGTATAGATATGCAACAGACTTGTGTACATTGATTTTATATCCTGTGACTTTGCTGAATTCATGTATTAGTTTTAGCAATTTTTTGGTGGAGTCTTTTCAGATTTTCTACATAGAGTATCATGTTGCTGTAAATCATGAAAGTTTGACTTCTTCCTTGCTGATTTGGATGCCTTTCATTTCTTTTTGTTGTCTGATTGCTAAGGCTAAGACTTCCAGTTCTGTGTTAAACAGGAATGGTGAGAGTGGACATTCTTATCTTGTAGAACTTATTCTCCTAAGTTGAGTCCCATTGGCCTAGATTGGGTCATATTCATTCACATCCTTGAACCAATCACTGTTGCAATTGGATACAATGTTTGTTGGCCATTCTAGCATCACCTAAAAAACATAGCCTATCCTTTGCAGAAAATCAATGTGCTCCTTTTTAGTCAAAAACATAAATGAAAAAATACCATGAATAACTTGCTAGTGGGTAAAGGAAAGCATGGGTAAAATTGCTGTATTTAATTGCTCTTGGTGAGGAAGTTCTTCATGCTGCCTCTACTGTGGGAATTTCACGTTCTGCCCATTCAGTCCTTCTCTGAGGCAGAACTTCTGGTCTGTGATTGACAAGATTCTTGGATGTAATAAACTGCCAGGTAATAAACTGTTTCATTAAAGAAAAAAAGGAAATGAGTAGTTGAATATTAAAAAAATAAAGCTAACACATTTACTTTGAATTGCTGGAAGAAATCCAAAATAAAGTATGAATACTTTATTAAAATTAGGATTCCAATAACCTTTGTAGTTCAGTGCTGGTAACTTACTATTATCTTTAGATACATGTTGTTCATTTTCAGGTATTTCGTAATGTTATATCTGTGGTTATAGGTTGCCATATTTCTGACATTTTTAAAAAATTAGTATTAAATCTGAGTAACTAAAGTGAAATGTATCTTAGGCTTTAAAGTAATATTATTTTATATTGGTTTTGGGGCATTGAAATATGCAACTTCTATTGTCTTAGTCAATAGTTAATTGCTACTTTAATGTTTCTTTCTTGATGATATAGAGACCGAAGTGAATGTATACATTTATAAACTGTTCTTACTGAATGCTTTTGTGTGTTTTGTGACTGGCCTTTAAAGCCTTAAGTGGTTTTATCAGCTATATGAAACCAAGTTTCCATATTAAAAACACAGAGTTAACATACTTATTTTCCTTTAGGTCTGATATTCTAAACATGTTCATTGACCTCAATTGTTTAGAACATATGTAAAAATGGAAATTGAAATGGTCTTCTGTTTTGGCAGATTCTTATGTGTAATGTTGTGTCACTGATTGTTTTGTTAATTTAACTTTTATATCTGTGTTTTGTTCACGGCATATGTCTGTATTACCTGATAACCCATACCTTCCCATTCTGACTATAAAATCCTTTTTTTTGTAAGTCAAATGCAAATAATTGTGCTTTAGTTTCAAGTATAGATATATTTCTAGTAACAGGCCAGAGAACTGAATTTAAAAATCGTTTTAAAAAATCTTTTTGTTTTAATATTTATTTATTATTGACAGAGAGAGACAGAGCATGAGCTTGGGAGGGGCAGAGAAAGGGGAAGACACAGAATTTGAAGCAGGCTCCAGGCTCTGAGCTGTCAGCACAGAGCCTGGCACGGGGCTCGAACCCACAAACCGCGAGATCATGACCTGAGCCAAAGTCAGACGCTTAACTGACTGAGCCACCCAGGCGCCGCTAAAAATCTTTTTTATGCTCATAGATTATTTTAACATTTCCCCTTAGGTAGGTTCAGTATATAATTCTGTCCTAAGAAGATCTTAATGGGGTAAACATTCTCAAAAGTTGTATCCTTTCAACTTCTATGGGTGCAGAAAGAAAATGGGCTACCTCCTTGATACATATAATCTGAATATAGATTATATCTATTAGATATTTAGTATCTGTATCATATATGTATATGTATACATATATATATATATATGTATATATATACGTACACACACACACATTAGTTCATCTACTCATATTTTGTTGCTTCTCGTTCTATTACAGTTGGTTTCTTTCTTAGACAATTGTTACCTGCGCTGTAGCGAAGAAGACTTTTGGCCTTTCTAGGCTAATAAAGTGGACCAAGTCCTGAGATTGAATTCCATTCACTTAGTTTGGGTCATGTGCCCATCCCTAAACCAATCACTGTTGCTGCTGTGATGGAATGTTTAATTGGCCAATCTAGCATCACCTTAAAAACAGCCTAATCTTGGATGAGAATCAAGGTGTTCTTTTTAGTCAAAATATCCTAGTGGAGGAAAGCCTTAGGAATTAATAATGCCACAAAACTTAATGATTTAAGTCTGCCATGTAAAACTTTTGGGAAAAAAAAGTAAAAAAATAAAAACCTATCAAGTTCTGTAAAACTTTACCAATGGTGAAAGTTGAAAACTTTTTTCTCCCCCCAGATCTTTGCCCTTTTCAATGTAGCTGCTTATTTATGAAGTTTGGTCACTGTAGTTGTACCTCTTTGCTTATATTAGGCTCAAAATGTTTGTGGAATGAATTTGGCCATAGCTTATTATTGTGAATATAATTGCAGCAACACAGTATTAAATTGAATTGAAAATGGATGTAATTTGCTATTTGATTAATGAACTGGGGCTTCTGTTAGTTTTCTTTTCAATATACATTTCACAGAGAGAGGAAATAAAAGCCTGCGGTGGGATAGGCTTTATGACTGTCTCTACTGTGAAAGGAAGGGTTGCCGTTTGTCTTCTTGGGCTAGGGATTATATGGATCAGGTGTGGTAATTTTGCAGCAAAATAGATTTCCCAAACAGAATTGGAGTAGTGGGAAGCCATTTTCAACTTATTTCTTATTTTCTTGGACAAAGTAAACTGGAAAAGGGTGAGCAGACCTGGTGTGTGATAATTGTTTCTTGCTATAAAATGAATTCCTTGACCCCCTACCTGGGCCTTCCAGCATACTTCAGCAACAGCTCTTGCAACACAAAGTGAACCAAAGTCAAAATGGTGAACTACTGCACTAACCTGGCCATTCCTGGTAATGTACTTTTCTTTCCCCTTTAATGGGATCACCTTAAGCCTGTGAAGAAACGTTTTTGCATTTTGATTTAATAGATAGCTGCTGTAGCTTGTATTTATTCACTAGTGAAGACAAACATTCCTGTTTTTCTAATTCATTGATAGTTAATGGATGGTTATAGGCAGCCGCATCTGAGGAAATAAGCGAATTTCTCTTTACACAAATAGGTGAATAATCTTTATGTATGTATGGGTCTATTTTTTGGCATCAGAAATGCAGTTGAATGGAATTGTTTTAAAGTGGCCTTTACTTTCAAGGCCTGGCAGAACACGAAGCTGAAATAGGCTGTATTTATGATTACTTTTTGGACTCAGTCCAGTTTGAATTTAAATATAGTAAGAGTACATGTGACTATGAGGAAATGTAGATCATTAAAACTGCATTTCTTATGGAGCCTGATTTTACATTTGGACTGATTAATGAGTTTCTGTGGAGTAAAAATAGAGCACATTCCATCAAACTTCTTTCTAGATGTTATCAGTGGACCCTTTGCCCTTGGGGTAGTGAAAGAATTCTCTTGTCCAGAGATTGTTAATGATTCATTACAGCAATGACAATTCTATATTTTATTTGAATTAATCAATTTCTTAGACAATGGGCAGAGTTAGAAATCTGACTTGTAGTTTGTACCTACAAGTCACTTTCTGGCCAAAAATGTGCTTTTTAACATTTATGACATGTTTCTCATTAATTAAGGCAGAGTCCCCATATTTACTAATGAAATACCTTGAGGTCTTCTAATCAAAGGTTCTGCATACTGATCAGGTAAATCAGTTTTTAAATAAATTATGTAAATACAACTGAGGCAAATCATTAAATAATTCAAATATAGTGAGGTCAACATTAGATTTTAATTTTACTTTTATTTCTTATGTTATTGTCAATACTGTAGTGTTTTGGCAATCATTCAACTAATACTTAATGGAGCATATACTCTGTGTTGGTGATGGATATACAGTGCTAAAACAGACCTGAATCTGTCCCTCATAGAACATAGGTTCTAATGTGGGAAACAGATGTTAGCTAAATAAACCATAAACACATGATTGCAAATTGTTGTTAAGTGATCTGAAGAAGAAGAACAAGGTGCTAGGAAATGAAACCCTTTTGGTTTTAGAGAAATATAGAGAGATCAAGAGTGAGGGAGAAACTTTATGTCACTTTCTAAAAAGAAAAACAAAACAAAACAAAAAAACAAGAAAGAGATCCATCTATTTCTGGATATTTCTACTCCAAGTGTGGGGCTTTAGTCCAGGCAACTTCCTCCTGCTCTGCGCACTTCTAGTTGTACCCACTATGTCTGTCCCTATATTGCTCCTCTCAAATCAGATGTAAGGAAATATATGTTCCTCACATATATATGTTTATTACAGGCAAACATACATATATTATATATATGATTATATGTATATAAACCTGTTTTCTCCACCTAATGGTAATGCTTTTCCATGTCATTAAATGTTTTCCCATAAGTTTTATGAAGACTTTTTTTAAAGGAATATTCTATTGTTTTCAGAAAATGGCTTTTTCCCCCCATTTTGTAGATTTTTGATAAACACTGCTAAGGTGAACATTCTTAAACATCAGCTGGTAGATTAGTTTATAATTATTTTCTTATAGTAAGTTCCCAGTTTTTATGATACTGGTCACAGATCATTCATATTTTAAAAACGATTACCTATTTAAAAGTTTTGTTATATGTTACCAGATTGTTTGCAGGATTTATTTGTAATATGTCATGGATCGGTTTAATGCATCTTTATTTTTCTGTTTGTGAGTCTGAAGTCAAGCAACTAACAGTAACAGTCAGGCAGGTTAATTTTGCATGTTGGATCTCTGTTGGCCATAAATTGATTTAAATCCTGTTTTTACTGTCTCGATTCCATGGAATAATAGTGAATGTCTTATAAGAAATATATGTGTTCTCCATACATTTTACTATTGATGGTGTAAATTTGGCCAGCGAGAAATTTAAGAAACACTTAATGTGTGTTTTTCTGTCCTCTCTTTGTTTTCCTTTGGGTTCATGTTGAGTATTACCATTTTTCTGCTTTAAATAATTTTACAAATTAATAACAGAGAAAAGATAACTAGCACTGCCAGACATGTTCTCACACTTGAGTGGAAATACAGGAATTGCCAGATAAAATGAATCTGAAATGCTGAATTATTTTCTTATAGTGCTACTATGTGGTTTTCTAAGAAAGTATCACTGAAAACTGTGTTGTCAGTTAATTTTAAACTTTAAAATATCTTATTTTCTACAAAATTATTTGTTTTCCTTTCAATATTTAGTGTTAAATTTTTGACCATATTGTTCACATTAGGAAGCTTGAAATAAATTACGCTTCTTCCAAAGGCATTGATTTTTCTGTCTACTTACCTTTCACAAAGTTGTTTCCTGTGTTGGAAGTAATACCAGAGATTTTTTAGGTGACAAGAGACATGTGATCAGAGTGCATTGAGTGTGGGTAGTGTTTATGGTAATGGCTGTTAAATAAATAAAGGTTTTATTTTTCCTGAGACTCGCATTCAAAATTCAGTATGACATATAGGATTTAAAAATATGGTAACGTAGAATTTATTTGAAAACTGTTAGCAGGCTATTTATGTTTCTACTAAGTAAGAGTACCCTTAATATATACTATTCAGAGCTTCTATTGTGGGGACTGTGTTATGTATATAGAGCTATTTTATTAATTTTTTTCATTTCTTCCTCCCTTCTCCCCTTTATAAAAAAACAGTATTTTTTCATTTAAAATTCCTACATTGATACTAGTGTTTGAACTGTGCAAAAAAGATGGAAGAAGATTAAGGGATGCTGCCTTAATCTCCAGTTCTCTTGTCCAGGATATGACACTTTCATATCAGTGAGACGGTTTTGAACATGGCCAGCATTCTCTTGTGAACCCTGGAAAATGGCTAGTTCTCTGTTCAGCCCCATGCATCACTAAACAAGTTCCTATGTACTCTGTGGTTGCTCAATGAATAGGAAATTGAAAATCCTAGGGAGGGAGACTGGTAGGTAGGATGAATCTCACATCATTTGAATCTTTTTTTTATTCACTATCCTTGCGATATCCAGTAAGTCACTTACCTTTTCGTGGCTTAGTTTCTTATCCATGAATTATGGTGATTGGAGGAGATGATTTACTTTCTAAGGTTCATTCCAGGTGCAGGATTAACTTCGAATTATGTCCATTTTAGTTGTGTAGCAAGAAATAACTGAAAGACTCAAAAGTGGAAGTTAATATATCTGAGCATTGTAGAGAAGGATTGTATGTTGTATACTTCCATGCCATTTCTCTTGGCTCCGATACATGATCTTATAGACTCTTATGAGCAAATATTTATTCATAAAACACTTGGATCCCTAAGAGTCTATGGAGCCCTATTTTAGTCTGATCTTGCCCAAATTTATCATCCATAAAAATGTGAAATGCAGTGCATGAATTCCGAACAAAATAACTTCATCTATCCCTTAATGCTAAAGAGTTCAATTTCATGCTGTGTTTTACGTGGCACAGCAGGAGTGGATTGTTTAATATCTGTAACTCTGAACTTCCATAGCCTTTCTATCAGATCCTCAGGTTAGTGTTGAGAAGCAGAAATTCTAAAAGTAATTTCTACAGAATCTTTTGGAGACCCTGGAGCAAGCTATTTGAATCCATTCCCCTTCTTTTGCGTAGTTTTTCTTTGTCTGTTTGAACAATATTCCCATGGGTCAGAAAGATAAAGTTTCTAGTCCCATACCTTAAATTGCTTTATAATTGCCTTACTTTATAAGGGAGACATATCTTGGCATGGTGAAGCCTGAAAATACTCAGAAGAAATTAATCTGAACCTATTAGAAGTACAGAGAGTGGAAGAAACGTATTTTGAAAAATTGTTAGCTGGGCTGGATAAACTCTGTCAACATGGTATGATATCAGGCATAAAAAGCAAAAATAATGAGACCCAGACATTTGTTCTCAGCTACAATTTCGGTTTGGTTTTGTGCCATAGAAAAATAAGTTTGAGATGGAAAATTATGTCATACATTTAAATTAAAAACTATTTAAGATGAATTCAAAATGGTTTGTTTTTGGAATTTCCACAGTAGAATGGGTAAAGAGTATGGAAAGTGTTCTAGGTTTGAATTGGGTAAAGGATGTATAAATTGTTAGCTGTGTGACTTTGGCCAAATTAATTTAAATTATCTGAGCCTCTGTTTCCTTATATGTTAAAAACCAGGTTATTTATTGAAAACAATATCTAATTTTTTTAAAAAAGTTTCTTTTGAGAGAGAGTACCTGAGAGAGTGAGAGAGCACATGCATACAAGTGGGGGAGGGACAGAGAGAGAATTCTAAGCAGGCTCAGTCCGAAGAGCCTGATGCCCGGCTCTGAGAGATCATGACCTGAGCAAAAATCAGACTCTTAACTGACTGAGCCACCCAGGTGCCCCAATATCTAAATATTTTAAATATTTGATCTTCTAAGCACACAGAATACATTTCTCAGCAAGTCAATAAATAGAGTGTATATTTTCATGTTTAGAATAGAATGGAAGGGAGGCAGAAGTATCTGAAGCAATTCACAATAATTCATTAAAATTAGAATTAGAATTTTGGTTCTGGTATCATACTCTTTTACTATGACTGTGAAATGTCTTTTTGGTCTTTTTGGGTTTTATTTATTTTTTATTTGAGAGAGAGAGATCATGAGAATATGAGTGGAAGGGGGGCAGAGAGAGAGAGAGAGAGAGAAAGAGAAAATCTTAAGCAGGCTCTACCCTCAGAGCAGAGTCCGACTCAGGGCTCCATATCATGATCCTGGGGTCATGACCTGAGCTGACATCACAAGTTGGATGCTCAACCCACCGAGCCACCCAGGCACCCCAAGGGAACTTTTGAAACTACTCTCTTCTTTACGTCTATGAGAACAAAACATTCAGAAATTTTTTCTGGGTGGGTGTTCTGGGACTTCCCCCACACCCGGAGCTTTCAAGTGTATTATGCACCTTGCAAAATCATGGTTCTGTGAGCTCTGCAGATAGTTGGTGGAGGGTGGGGGTGGGGAAGGGGTTGGGTGGGGAGGGAGAGAAACAAGGCATGGTTAGGCTTCCTGCAGACCTTGATTCATTAATGGATATAAGGACAAAGGAAATGGCCTTTGCACTCTTTACACTGACTTTGTTGATTAATATTGATCTTAGAATTATATTTCTTTCCCCCCATGCTCAGTCAGTGTAAATGTAATTATATCATTTACTTTTCATGCACTATGGTGAAAGACTATTATTTGTCTTTGACTGATATTACTATATGAAATGTAGCCTAGGAAATCAAAGTGATATTCACATTTATTTTTTACCTTAATTAGATATAAATATTTTAAAAACTTTTTTTCCTGTATTAAAATAATTCTTATAAATTGTTCAGGTAATTATATTAATTTTCTCCCAAAATTACTTGTATAAGAGGGTACATGTACAAATGAGTAATGATTGAACAAGGACACAGATGAAATAAAACAGTGTTATAATTGATATTATATATAACCAATAGGTCCGTTTGGGTGTACAGTGATGGGCGTATAGTGTATTTCATATATGAAGTGGCAGGAAACAGGGCATTTTTCTGTTCCACTATTAGATCAGTTTCTTGCAAAATTTTTAAGCTTTTGGTTAAGCTATTTGAAGAATCATATAGCCTACCAATTCAACCTAATATCAATTCTGTAAAATATAAGTATTTGAGTACAGACTAAAACTTAAAAAGTTTCTTTGATTTATCACAACATTTTGAATTTACCTCAGCTTTTTTTTTCCCCCCAGCAAGGGGGAAGGGTCAG
Source organism: Paradoxurus hermaphroditus (assembly GCA_004024585.1). Taxonomy (NCBI): domain Eukaryota; kingdom Metazoa; phylum Chordata; class Mammalia; order Carnivora; family Viverridae; genus Paradoxurus; species Paradoxurus hermaphroditus. The sequence goes on from PITB01023459.1 coordinate 17,866, forward strand.
GGAGACCACAATCATGGTCACATTTAAAGAGCTCAGTTGATCAAGTTACTTAAATATTTTTGATTTTCGAACTCCTATTAGAAACTTAGGAAAGCATTTTTATATGAAGAAGCCAACTTGGTTTTACTTAGCTAATAAGCAGAAGAACTGTAGTCAGTCAAGCTTCAGCAGGCATATACAGCAATGTGGCCACTGCTTACTAATCATATTAAACACTGTTATATTCATTGCTCTGCTAGAATAACCAGTATGGACTTTTTAATGTCTGACTTCTTTAGCTTAGCATAATGTATGTTATATTCATTTACATTCATTACATTGATTCTAATTTTCCTTTTTTCTTAATGTACACTTACTTTTGAACCCACAAAGAAATGCTGGTCTGTTTGGAGTATACCAGAGAGACTGGAATTTGGTTCAGATTTGTAACTGGTAATGAAAACTTTATGATAAAAGAATGAACGTGTTATAGAAGTACAATTTTCTCCTCATGTTTTGGAATTTATTGTGAAGAGTTTCAATATGAATAGATCTCTTTATATTCTTACAGTTAACCAGGACATTAGATGTTTATTTATGTATTTTGAGAGACAGAGTACGAGTGGGGGAAAGGCAGAGAGAATCCAACACTCAACTGACCGAGCCGTCCAGGCACCCCAACATTAAATACTTTTTTTTAAAAAAAGTTCTTAGGGGCACCTGGTACAGTTGTTAAACATCCGACTTGATTTCAGCCTAGGTCATGGTCTCATGGTTCGTGGAAATCAACCTCCATGCTGACAGTGTGAAGCCTGCTTGAGATTCTCTCTCCCTCTCTCTTTCTCCTTTTCTGCTTGCATGTGCATGCACATATGCACACATACACACATGCAATCTCTCTCAAAATAAATAATAAACTTTAAAGGAAAAAAAAAGATTTTAATTCCAGTTCGTTATAACAGTATAATGTTAGTTTCCAGTGTACAGTGATTCAACACTTCCATTGAACACCTGGTGCTCATCACAAATACACTCCCTAATCCCCATCACCGATTTCACCCATATCACACCCACTTCTCCCCGTTAACCATCAGTTTTTTCTTTATAGTAAAGGGTGTGTTTTTTGGTTTGCCTCTCTCTTTTTTTCTCCCTTTGTTCAATTTTTTAAAAATAATTTATTGTCAAATTGGTTTCCATACAACACCCAGTGCTCATCCAAACAAGTGCCTGCTGTGTGCCCGTCACCCACTCTCCCCCCTCACACACCCCCCTTCTCCCCTCAGTTTGTTCCTAGTCTTTGAGAGTCTCTTCTGTTTTGTCTCCCTCCCTCTCTATGGCTTTTTCCCTTCCCCTCCCCGCTGGTTTTCTGTTAAGTCTTGCAAAGCCCACCTATGCATGGAAACATATGGTATCTGTCTTTCTCTGACTGACTTATTTCACTCAGCATAATACCCTCCAGTTCCATCCACGTTGCTACACATGGCCAGATTTCATTCTTTCTCATTGCCGCATAGTATTCCATTGCCTATATGTACCACATCTTCTTTATCCATTCATCAGTTGATGGACACTTAGTCTCTTTCCATAATTTGGCTATTGTCGAAAGTGCTGCTATGAACATTGGGGTACACGTGCCCCTATGCATCAGCACTCCTATGTCTATTGGGTAGATTCCTAGCAGTGCTATTGCTGGGTCATAGGGTAGTTCTATTTTCATTTTTTTGAGGAAACTCCATACCATTTTCCAGAGCAGCTACATTAGTTTGCATTCCCACCAACAGTGTAGGAGAGTGCCTGCTTCTCCACATCCTCGCCAGCATCTATAATTTCCTGATTTATTCATTTTAGCCACTCTAACTGGTATGAGGTGGTATCTCAGTGTGGTTTTGATTTGTATTTCCCTGATGATGGGTGACATTGAGCATCGTTTCATGTGTCTGTTCGCTATCTGGATGTCATCTTTGGAGAAGTGTCTATTCATATCTTCTGCCCATTTCTTCATTGGATTATTTGTTTTTAGGGTGTGAAGTTCGGTAACTTCTTTATGGATTTTAGGTACTAGTCTTTTATCGATATGTCATTTGCAATGATCCTTTCCCATTCCATCGCTTATCTATTAGTTTTGTTGGTTGTTTCCCTTGCTGTGCAGAAGCTTTTTATCTTGATGAGGTCCCAGTAGTTTGTTTTTGTTTTGAATTCCCTTGCCTTTGGAGATGTATCGCATAGGAAATTGCTGCGGCTCAGGTCAAAAAGGTTTTTTCCTGCTTTTTCCTCAAGGATTTTGATGGTTTCCTGTCTCACATTCAGGTCTTTCATCCATTTAGAGTTTATTTTTGTGTATGGTGTAACAAAGTGGTCTAGTTTCATTCTTCTGCATGTTGCTGTCCAGTTCTCCCAACACCATTTGTTAAAGAGGCTGTCTTTTTTCCAGTGGATACTCTTTCCTGCTTTGTCAAAGATTAGTTGGCCATATGCTTTTGGGTCCATTTTTGGGTTTTCTATTCTATTCCATTGGTCTATGTGTCTGTTTTTGTGCCAATACCATACTATCTTGATGTCTACTGCTTTGTAGTAGGTTAAATTCTGGGATTGTGATGCCTCCCACTTTGGTTTTCTTCTTCAATATTACTTTGGGTATTCAGATCTTCTGTGGTTCCATACAAATCTTAGTATTGTTTGCTCTAGCTTTGAGAAGAATGCTCGTGCAATTTTGATTGGTATTGCATTGAATGTGTAGATTGCTTTGGGTAGTATTGCCATTTTAACGATATTTATTCTTCCAATCCACGAGCATGGGATGTTTTTCCATTTCTTTGTATCTTCCTCAATTTCCTTCATAAGTTTTTATAGTTTTCAGCATAGAGATCTTTCACATCTTTGGTTAGGTTTATTCCTAAGTATTTTATGGTTTTTGGTCCAATTGTGAATGGGATTCGCTTCTTTCTCTCTCTTTCTGCTACTTCATTGTTGGTGTATAGAAATACCACCGATTTCTGTACATTGATTTCGTACCCTGCAACTTTGCTGAATTCATGGATCAGTTCTAGTAGGTTTTTGGTGGATTCTGTCGGGTTTTCCATGTAAAGTATCATGTCATCTGCAAAAAGTGAAAGTTTGACTTCCTTCTTGCCAATCTTGATGCCTTTTATTTTGTTTTGTTGTCTGATTGCTGATACTAGGACTTCCAACACTATGTTAAATAGCAGTGGTGAAGGTGGACACCCCTGTCGTGTTCCTGATCTTAGGGGAAAGTCTCTCAGTTTTTCCCCCATTGAGGATGTTATTAGCTGTGGACGTTTCATATATGGCTTTTATGATGCTTAAGTATGTTCCTTCTATCCCGACTTTCTCGAGGGCTTTTATTAGGAAAGGGTGCTGTATTTTGTCAATTGCTTTTTCTGCACCTATTGACAGGATTAGATGGTTCTTATCTTTTCTTTTGTTAATGTGATTTGTCACATTGGTTGATTTGCGAATATTGAACCAGCCCTGCAACCCGGGGATGAACCCTACTTGATCGTGGTGAATAATTCTTTTTATATGCTGTTGGATTCAATTTGCTAGTATCTTGTTGAGAATTTTTGCATCCATATTTATCAAGGATATTGGCCTGTAATTCTTTTTTTGCTGGGTCTTTATCTGGTTTGGGAATCAAAGTGATACTGGCTTCATAGAAATGAGTCCGGGAGTTTTCTTTCCGTTTCAATATTTTGGAACAGCTTGAGGAGAATAGGTATTAACTCTGTTTTAAATGTCTGGTAAAATTCCCCAGGGAAGCTATCTGGTCCAGGGCTTTTATTTTATGGGAGATTTTTGATAACTGATTTCAGTTTCTTCACTAGTTACAGGTCTGTTCATTTTCTATTTCTTCCCGTTTGAGTTTTGGTAGCATGTGGCTGTTTAGGAATTTGTCCATTTCTTCCAGGTTGCCGACTTTGATGGCATATAATTTTTCATAGTATTCTCTGACGATTGCTTGTATTTCTGAGGGATTGGCTGCAATCACTCCCTTTTCGTTCGTGATTTTATCTGTTTGGGGACTCTGTCTTTTCTTTTTGAGATGCCTGGCTAGAGGTTTGTCTCTTGTTTATTTTTTCAAAGAACCAGCTCTTGGTTTCATCAATCTGTGCCACTACTTTTTCTGTTTCCATATGATTAATTTGTGCCCTGATCTTTGTTATTTCTCTCTGCTGCGTTTGGGGTGTCTTAACTGTTCTGTTTCTAGTTCCTTTAGGTGTGCTTTTAGAATTTGTGTCAGTGATTTTTCTTGTTTCTTGAGATGGGCCTGGGTTGCAATATATTTCCCTCTCAGAATTGCCTTTGCTGCATCCCAAAGTGTTTGGATTGTTGTATTTTCATTTTCATCTGTTTCCATGTATTTTTTAATTTCTTCTCTGATGGCTAGGTTGACCCACCTATCGTTTAGTAGGTTGGTCTTTAGCCTCCATGTTTGTGGGGGTTTTCCAGACTTTTTCCTGTGGTTGATTTCAAGTCTCAAAGCACTGTTGTCTGAAAGTGTGCATGGTACCATCTCAGTTCTTTATATTTATTCAGAGCTTCCCTGTGTACCAGAATGTGGTCTATCTTGGAAAATGTATTGTGTGCATTTGAGAAGAATGTGAATTCCTTTGCTTCTGGATGAAGGGCCCTGAAGATGTCTTTCAGGCCCATCTGTTCCAATGTGTTATTCAGGGCCATTTTTCCTGTATTGATTTTCTGTTTGGATCTATCCAGTGCTGAGAGTGGAGTGTTTAGGTCCCTTACAATTAGGACATTTTTATCGATAAGGTTGCTTATTTTTGTAATTAGTTGTTTTACAAAATTGGGTTCCCCTGAATTTGGCATGTAGATATTTGTAATTGTTAGCTCTTCCTGCTGGATAGTTCCTGTGATTATTATATAATGTCCGTCTTCATCTCTTGTTACATCATTTTTTTAAAGTCCAGTTTGTCTGATATGAGTGTGGCTACTCCAGCTTTCTTCTGACTTCCTGTAGCATGGTAGGTAGTTCTCTATCCCCCCTCACTTTCAATCGGAAAGTGTCCTCAGGTCTAAAATGGGTCTCTTGAAGACAGCAAATAGATGGGTCTTGTTTTTTAATCCCTCTTTTACCCTGATTCTTTTAATTGGAGCATTTAGTCCATTTATATTCAGTGTTAATATTGAAAAATATGGGTTTATAGTCATTGTGTTCTCTGTAGGTTTCATGCTTGTAAGGATGTCTCTGATAATTTGTGTTCTTTGCAACTTTTTCTTCATGGAGTGCCTCTCAGGATCTCTTGTAATGCTGGCTTATATGTGATGAATTCCTTCAGTTTTTGTTTGTTGGGGAAAACCTTGATCTCTCCTTCCATTCTGAATGGCAGGCTGGCCGGATACAGGATTCTTGGTTGCATATCCTTCCTGCTCATCACATTGAAGATATCCTGCCATTCTTTCCTGGCTTGCCAAGTTTCTGTAGATAAGTCTGCTGCCACCCTTATGTTTCTACCTTTGTATGTTAAGGCCTGTTTTTCCCTAGCTGCTTTCAGAATTCTCTCTCTGTCCTTACATTTTGCCAGTTTCACTGTGATGTGTCGTGCAGAAGATCTATTCAAGTTACGTCTGAGTGGAGTTCTCTGTGCCTTTTGGGTTTCCATGCCCGTTTTCTTCATCATGTTGGGAAAGTTCTCAGCAATGATTTGTTCAAGTACCCCTTTGACTCCTTTTTCTCTCTCTTCCTCCTCTGGAATTCCTTTGATATGGATGTTGTTTCATTTGATTGCATAACTCAGCTCTCAAATTCTCCTTTCCTGTTCCTGAATCAGCTTCTCTCTCTTTTTCTCAGCTTCTCCTCTCTTTCCATAACTGTATCTCCTAATTCACTTATTCTCTCTTCTGCCTCGTCAGTCTGTGCTGTGGCCGCCTCTGATTTGCTTTGCACCTCATTCAAGGCATTTTTTAATTCCTCCTGACCATTTCTAAGGTCCTTGATTTCTGACGTGAGGGACTCCTTTCATTTTTCTATGCTATTTTCAAGCCCAGCGATTGGTTTTATGTTTATTATTGTATATTCTTTTTCTGTTATGTTGCTTATGTCTGTTTCCATTGATTCTTGAGCTGTCACTGCTTCCTGTAGTTTCTTTTGAAAAGGAGAATTCTTCCATTTCGTTATTTTGCGTAGGTATGTTTTGGACTGTTTCTTGAGGTTGCCCTGGAAAGGAAAACAGATCGACAGACAAACAGTAAACAGAAACACTCAAACGTACCAAAAAATGATACTGACAAGCGGATCATAACAGAAAAAAGAATGACAAATGACTTTCGGAGGGCAGTGACCTGAAGTACCAGCTACCCATTAAGGACAGGGTGTGCATTGTGCTGATGGCAGAGCATATATAGAGAGAATAATGACAGGTCCATGGGGAAGAGGATAATGAACTTTGACCAGGTAGAGGGACTAAAGAGCTTAATCCAGATAGATAGAAATCAGAATAAGGACGGATGCAAGGAAGAATGAATGAAGATAAATGTTCCCAGATGAACTGTGTGGCCTGGTTATCCCAGAGAGAGAGAGAGAGATAGGAAAGTACAAAAGGAGGTATAGAGTATACCTTGAGAGAGTGGATTAAAAGTGTGTTTAAGCCAGCCAGTACCCTGGATGGCCAGCTCAGGGGTGTGGATGGGAAAGAACGAGAAGGGGAGCATACATTTAAAACAAGAAATGACCTGGAGTTACTCCAGCTAGCAGTCTGAACTCTGCATCTGTTGTCTGTCGCTTGTGCTGAAAGGTGTCTCTCCTGTGAGGAGGGTCGTGGTTTGGTGTAGGTGGTTCCTGCCTCCACTGTTGGGGTGGGGCAGGATGGCTTCCTGCAGCAGGTTTTTGTCATCTTGGGAGACAACAATGGTATCCCCCCAGTCCTTTCTTCCCAGTCCCAGAGTTTCTAATTGCCCATTTATTTCTGTCCTCACTCTGCAAGGGGCTCTGACGTAGTGCGTTTTGTTGGGCGGACGCGTGCCCTGCGCACTCTTCACTTGCTACACCAAGTTTTCTGTAAATTTGTCCCCGGGTTATAAACGATCCGCAGACGGCTCGGCGCCTTTGCGTGATGCGGGCTGACTGGGCTGCCGCTGCTGGCCCCAGTACGAGGAGAGTTCTGCTGTTAGCAATGAAACTTCTGTTCAAAAGCTATATATATAGGGACTGGATGGTGGTCTCTCCCTCTCTGTCTGTTTTTTCTCTCGTTGGATGTGGCCCACTCCACACTTTCCTGGATTCCTCTGAAGGCTCTCCATCACCTCAGCTCCATACCCCACAGTTCGTTCATTTCATTCACCCTAGATTACACTCATGTTACCTCTGACGTTTTCTGGGTTTCACTTTCTGTTCCTTGTAGACTGCAGCACCTTTCCTCCCATACTTTTTGGGTTGAGAGTCCTTTGCTTTCAGTCCTTCTTAGTTTGAAGGACAAGGGGAATACTGGGTCCCCCTACTCATCCGCCATGTTGGCCCAAAAATCTTTTGTTTAATTTCTTCAATTCTACTTATGAATGAAATCATATTGTGTTTGTCTTTCTCTGACTGACTTACTCACTTAGCATAATACTCTCTAGCTCCATCCATGTCTTTGCAAATGGCATGATTTCATTCTTTTTGATGGCTGAGTAGCATTCCAGTGTGTGTGTGTGTGTGTGTGTGTGTGTGTGTGTGTGTGTATACACACACACACTACCTGTTCTTTAACCATTCATCCATGGATACTTGGGGCTGTTCCCATAATTGACTATTGTAGATGATGTGGCTATAAACTCAAAATGGCATAAATACCTAAATGTGAGACCTGAAACCATAAAACTTCTCGAAGAGAATAGAGG
>PITB01023460.1:0-25690 GCA_004024585.1 Paradoxurus hermaphroditus
GAGAGGCTGTTTCCATCTGCCGACCTGTCAGGCTGCCCCTCTCCTGGGCTTCCTTCCTCCCTCCTTGGAGTTTCTTCAATAAAACATTTCACTGCCTTGAAGAGCATCTCTCCTGAGTGGCGTGGGGAGGGCCCAATATGGTTCCATTTAGCCCTCTGGGGATGAGAAGGAGGCATCCCCTCTTCGCATAACTTTCCCAGCAACTGGTATCTCTGTTTCCTCTCCCTCAAAAATAATGAACAAATAAGTTCTGGTTAACACGGACTCCCAGCTCACAGAGTTCCTGAATCCCATGCCACACTTTCTGCATCCCTGTGGGTCTTCTGGATCCTCAGATGCCTGATTCCCAGAGAACTGAAGGGAGAATTGAGTGTGGAGCCACCTTTTGGTCATGCTGTGAACTTCACCTTTTTTAAAAAATTTATTTTGAGAGAGAGAGAGCAAGTGGGGGCAGAGAGAGAATCTGAAGCAGGCTCCAGGATGTCAGCAGAGCCCGATGTGGGGCTCGAACCCACGAGCCATCAGATCATGACCTGAGCTAAAAATCAAGATTCAGTTACTTAACCGACTGAGCCACCCAGGTGTCCCTTCCAGCTTCACCCTTCTTAGCAGCTTCAGAGAGCAGAGCAGTTCTGGTCTTTCTCTCCACCTCCCCTTCTGCCCTGGGGGGAGATAAGAATCAACCCAGGGTTCCCCGGGGTGCACAGACATAATTGACAAACCCATGTATGCGGAAGGACAAATCAGACGTCCAAATGGTACAGAAGAGAGTTTTGTCTTCTGCCTGGACTCCCATTTTCGTGTTTTCCCTTCCCGCTCCACTGCCTAGAGCTGGGTCCTCTCCCTGGACCTATTTCACTCTTCTGTGGCTGCTCCTCAACTTCAAGAAAGTACGGACCAGAATCACCTGGAAGTCTCGAGAAAGCAAAGGGATGGTGGGAGCCCATCCCTACAGTTTCTGATTTGCATTTCACTGAGAATTGGCATCTCACGAACTACCAGTGGTTCTCAAAGGTGGATGCAAATTTGAATCACTTTTTTTTTTTTAAGGGGGAAACCTGGGTGAGTCAGTTTATTAGACTCCCAACTCTTGGTTTCAGCTCAGGTCGTGATCTCATGGGTTCATGAGTTCAAGCCCTAAGTTGGGCTCTTCACTGACAGTGAGGAGCCTGCTTGAGATTCTCTTTCTCTCCCACTCTCTGCCCCTCCCCCTATGCTGTTTCTGGGTCTCTCAAAGTAAATTAACTTAAAAAAAAACCATAGCATGTGTGGGTATTGGAGGTGATTTCCTCAGGCCAGTTAGCACGCTGATAATTTATAAAAACACCTCCCTCTCCTGCGTGATTCTGGAGAGGAATCAGGCTGAGAATCTCTGTAAATTCAGCTCAGGTCCTTAACTCCCAGAAGTTTTTAGATCTGAGCAGTGGGATTGAAGAAACTTTCCCTCCTAAACTGTCTAGACCCTAAGAGGGACATGTGCAGATTGGAGGGAAGAGATGGGCATTTTATCCAAAGAAGTTAACCTCCCTGGTATCCCTGATATTCGGCTGCCTGCTTAAGCCAGAACAGTGCCCAGCATGGAGGTCTGAAGACAGTTAGGTTCTAGCTCCACCCCGTATGACTGTGTGACCTGGGACAGCTATTCAACTTCTCTCGACCTCAGTTTTCACATCTGTGAAATGGGGACAGTAAGCACACCTATTCTATAAAGTTATTATGAAGAATAAATAAAACAATCCAGGCCCTCACACATGTCTCTTAAAGACAAATATTGTGTTACTGTTATGGTTGTTATCACTAATGTTCATTTTATAACCCTTTGGAGCAGCCATGGGAGAGCTAGTGAATTCTTATCCTGACTCCAAGCTTGAGGGACCCCCCTCTGTGAGTTGTAAGAGATACAGGCCTGAGGCCTGAGAACTTTTCCAATTCCAGTTTCAACTCCATAATTTGTTATTTACCTCTGATCCATCCTAACCACTCTCTTTGCCAGAATGCCACTGCGATCCTCAAACTCTACCTGTCCACACCTAACATAGGATCCTGCTATGCAACCTGCCCTCACGCCCTGTTGGACCTCTCTCTAGGATTGGCACCTCCATCAACCATCTACTCAACTGCCCAAGCTAAAACCCTGGGAGTTGTTTGAGACCACTGCCTCTTGTTTCCTGCCCACCATCACTATCAAAAACCCAACCGACCAACCAAGCAAATGAACAAACAACTCACAAATAATCACTTACCGGGTCCTGCGTAGTCTTTTAATCCTTAAATCAATCTTACGTGCATCCCCTCTGCTGCTACCCCCATTCAGGCTCTCACATCGGGACTCTTTTAAGGGTCTCTTACTTGTTTCTATTACTAATTCTTTTTTCTCTCTCTTGGTTCTACTACTCCTTAGTTCTCCTCTCCCATGTACCACGTTACTACTGGGGAGACCCAAATATAATCATGCTGTTCCCTGCTGAAAACTCCGCAGTGGTTTTCTATCATCTACCAGCTGGAACTGAGCTTGCGACACAGACACCTCCAGGCAACACAAAGTCATGACAAGGACTGCTTGGAACTATATGCACTCAGCTGTTTGCACTGTGACCTGCCTAGATATGTTGCTTTTTATTTTTTATTTAATTTTATTATATATTATAACATATATATAATAAACATGTGTATATATATTTAAAGTCTATTTATTTATTTTGAGAGAACAAGTGTGAGCAGGGGAGGGGCAGAGAGAGAGGGAGAAAGAGAGAGACTCCCAAGCAGGCTCTGCATTATCAGCACCCTGACACAGGGCTCAATTGTATGAACAGCAAGATCATGACTGAGCTGAAACCGAGTGGGTCGCTTAGCTGACTGAGTCACCCAGAACCCACTAGGTATGTTGCTTTTAAAACATTGTGCAAACCAAAGAAAACATATCTTAGTTGTGAAGCCCTCAGGCCACCAGTCTGAATCACTCCTGATCTACCAGGTAAATTCTAATTTCTTTGGTATATCCTTAAAGCCTTTTCCAATGTGGATCTCGTTACCTATCTAACCTGGTCCCAACTTCTCTCTTCTTGCACTTCATGCATGAGTAATCCAGAATTACTTGTAGTTTCCTGAATAGGTCATGGGCTCTTGCACCTCATGTTTTTAGCTCATGCTGTGCCCTCTACATGGAGTGCTTTTCTTCTTCTCAATCTGCTTTGAGAAGCCAAAGCATATTTGGCCTCTGAGAGGCCAAATATAGTTTATACTTGACAGCTCAGTTCCAAGCCTAGCTATAATACAGCTTCCCCCAAATTAACACAGTTCTCCCTCTCTTGCTCCTAACTACTAATCTAACAATGCCCATAGTGCCCTGAAATTATTTATTTACAGATCTGTTTCCTCCATTAGTCTCATAAACTCCTTAAGTTGGGGGCTATCTTTTCATTTTAGTATCCCCAGCTTTTAGCATGGTGTCTGGCATCACGTCTAATGAACACACATATGGAGGACTGGCATTAACTAACATTTCAAGTGCTTCCTGAATTCCAGCCACTGACCTAAGCACTTTGCATGCCTTATTCGTTTTAATCTTTGTATCAAGTATACCAATAACAAGAGGAAAAAGGCAAGTTTAGAAAGGATCTCTGTGTAAACATATGCATAGGCTGTTTCTAGGAGCCCTGAGCTCAGCAGAAAGTGATAAAAATGTCATTAAAAATGAGTAGAGTTTGAGCATCAGGGATGGTCCAGAGTAACCCATAATTACCTCTATCCCACTATATCTAAACTATAATATAATGAAGTCCTTGAGGACAAATATTTCAGGTTCTGTCTCAAAATTCTCTGTACATGATATCATTCTCTGCACATGATCCACACAGTGGGACTTGCACTTATATTTGGATAAATAAGTGAAGGAAAGTTCTCATAGATTTCTTAATACATGAGTTTGGGAAGGTCTGCAATCCTTGCTGCAGGTCCCTGGCAGGCTTGGTGGTTTCTCTGACTTTTTCTTTTAGAAACGTGCTGGGTATCTTGGATATATAGGTTATAGATATTTGACTATAATCATATGCTATATCTGAGATAAAGGGAAAAAGAGAAAAATGGAGTAGAAAAAGCTAATGTAAGGAAAGTAAAGTAACAAATAAGAATATGGAAATTAAAAAACATTAGCAGCTATTATTACTACATGATTTCAACATGAATCTTCAACACATTTCATTTGCCTTGCTAAAAAAATATTCCTGCAATTAAGCTATATGGCCACCAGATGTCAGTAAAGTAATAACATGGCTCATCAAGATTTACTAAAACCTGGAGTTATGGACTACAGTTTTAGGCTCAATCTCCTTCAGAGCTTTGTAATTATGAAGCTCCCCTGTGACACTGATGGAAAACAAACTTTATTAAAATAGATACCATTAAGGAAACAAAGTAAGAACCAAAACATATCATACTCTTCAAGGAAAACATATATGTTATATCCAAACTCTTCAAACATCTAAATGTATTTCCTGACTGTGGTATGATAGCTAAAATTCCTACCTCAAATTTCAACTGTTATAGCCTTTTTGACAATTTCAAACATGAGATAGAGATGTTAAGTTTGGTTCACTCACCTATTCAAACTGTTGTCAATTTCTTCCTTCCCATTTATCATTCCTGCCCACCCCTACCCACCTTTCACTACACACACATAGAGTTTGCTGAAGGACCTTCTATTCAGGACATAATAAATTAGTGCTTACTTCCATCACTGATTCTCATATCATTCCGAATGAATCTCTTTTAAGTATCTGTAAATTTCATCTTCTTTACATGAAGAAAATTAGCTAATCCAAAAGTTTTGCAATTTCATCCCCAACTCTCTGATCAATTATATGAGGCTCCCTCTCTACCCTCCCTCTGCCCTCCATCTCAATTATGTCATATTAACATCTTCATGTTTTAATTTTTTTGAAGCTATATAGTGCCAAATTATATTCATCAGCCCTAGTTCAAGGATTGGCTTTAGGAATCCCCCTGCAGCTGACAGTGAGGTGGTGGCTGGGTGTTGACCTTTGAGCTAGAAATGAATCTGAATCCTCATTCTATCTCATCTTTCTGCTTTTGGGAAAGGTAAGTGTGTCCCTCAGCATAGGAAAGGTTATGCTGCAGAATGGGAGGTCCAGAACTTCAGTGGCTTAAATCAAAAGTGTATCTCTCACCCACACTGCAAATCGAAATCAGGCTAGCAGAAAACCTCTGCTTACTCAGGGACATAGGTTGATGGAGTGTCCTTCCTATGCATGGAGTAAGGTGTCTCAAAGTAATCCATAGTCATTTCAGTTGGTAATAAGCAGAGTCAGAGGGCCTTCTCATTTAAATCCTCTGGCCCACCTCACTTCTGCCCACAACCCATTGTCCGGAGCTAATCAATGGCCATGTCTAACTTCAAGGGTGTGGGGAAGTGCAGTTCCCCACATGTCCTTGAAGAGAGGGGAACTAAGCACTGGCCAATGGTAGAAATATTTGTATGGTCTGCCTTAAATCTCTAAATATTTAATGCTGACTTCTTAATATGTGAAGAACATACCCATCCCCTTTCCAAGAAGACAACCTGGGTATCTCATCACGTTGGGCATTAAATTCAGTCTATGATCTCTGAATGAAGCCTAGATGTTCCTTCATTATGATACCTTATAATATAATTTCCACATTAGGTCTGGAAGTGGCATCTTTCTGTCTCAAAAGCTATGAACTAAAAAGACAAGTGACCTTCCCCAGGCCCATCCCCCGTTTCACAGTGATAGTAGAGGGAGGCACGGGATAACCACAATAAACACCCCTGTTCGGAAAAGGGAAAGAATGGACACGTTAGCAGATACTGGACTGCAGAGGTTCTGAATCCTTCTGTTTAAGCTTTGGAGGCCTCCTTCCTTGGAGTTCAAGTATACTTTGACTAATCTCTGATTTTTCAGGTTGAAAGAACACCCCCAAATCCATTTTCCTCCATCGCTGCTTGTGTCTACCCTCAGTGGTTCTTTCTTTTATCTTTCTTGACTACATCTGAAGTAGACATTAGAGGATATGAGGTCTTAGGGGACCGAGAACTTGTCCCAGCCCACTTCCTACTGTAAAGGCCCCGGTCTTAGGAGTCACCGTCTCTTAGTCAAGGACTGTGATTCCTTGGTGTACAACTCTCTCAAAACTCACCAGACCGAGACTCCCCGTGTATTGGATTTCGGTAGCTTTAGGGGCCACTCACCACATCCTCCCATATTTGTTATTCTTTGCTTTCCCACCCCCATATCTATCTCTGGATTTAATTTGAGTACATGCCACACTTTTATTTTCTTTCTTTGAGCACTTTTATCCAACTGAGAGGATTCACCAGGCCCCTGGCCTTCATTGGATCTTTACTATGAGACACATCCCTCCATTCAGAAGTTTAAACAATTGTGTATGGTGACTATGTTCTCAATGTGATCCTCTCTGCAAGGCTGAGATTTCATTAGACTTTGTTGCTCTTGGGATTTCTCATTCTTACCTTTCTAGTTAAGACTGAGAAGCAATTGACTTTGGAACCACCCACGCTAATCCCTGAATTTTTGAATCCTCTCTGTTCTCTTTCATTCCTTGCTGATTCTTTTCTGAGTGCCTCTCCTTCTTATAGGACCTTGCCAAATATAGCCAACTGAAACTGGTGCACACCACAGTATTCCGTTTTCCAGAGCCTTCTCATAGACCTCTACATTAATTATGTGCATAACTGAAGGTGGCAGCTTTATCAGATGTTTTCCCAGTAATAACATGGGCTGTCAACTCCCCAGCCTCCAATATTAGCTTTTTCACCACCTACCACCTTGCCTAAAGGCCAATGTCACATATTTTTTGTCACATTGGGTTTTTGTTTGCTTGTTTTTGTTGTTGTTGTTACAATAGCATCCTTCCTCCGGCGCCAATATCTGTATCAATCAGAATAGTCTAGGCTATGCTTTGGCAAGCAACAACTGTAGAACTTCAATGGGTGGGGACAACAAGTGGACCCAAGTGAGTGGGTCATTCACATGGTATATTTAACAGATTGGCAGGAAAGCTCTGTTCACTGTAATCCCCAGGAACCCAGGCTGATGGAGGCTCTGTCACCACACTCCCACATGAGAGGGTCTCATGCTGGCAATTAAATGCTGCGACCTGGAAGTAACCCACATCACGTCCCCTCACAGCTCATTGGATAGGACTAAGCATGTGGCCTAATGACGTTCGAAGGATCCCAGCCTTCACGCACTCAGTGGTTTTGGTTTTTTTACTTTCTTACTTCCATTTACACAAAACGGGCCACTGGCCGTAGTATCTGTCCTACTACACAGTTTCTCTATGCACTTCACTTTATTGGTTTGTGAAAAAAGCAAGGCGATCCGATCCGATTGGGTTTTAGAGACTGACTTCAGTAAAGGGAAGGGATTGGGAGCATAATGGGGGGTGGGCCACAGAACGGAGATGAAGAGGCCAGCTAGGAAGATGCTGTAGTAGTCCAGAGGAGAGCTAAGTAAGGAGCATGAATGTATAGATTCGAATGTTATAAAGATTGGTCGAGATCGAGACAGCAAATGGAACAGGAAAAGCTCCAACTCATTAACACAAAGACAACTGCGCAGGCAGACAGGAAGCTGATATAATTCAGCAGTAGTGAGGGAATCCTACCCTGAGTGATGTCGAGGCTGGCCTGGAACCACCAGCCCAGACACAAGCAGCTTGGAGTGATGAGGGAGTGTTCCAGAACTTGACAGAGAACATCCAACAACTGAATTCTTTCCTCAACTTCCTCCCCTGAGCTGTGCTGCATTCCCATTTAAACCAGTACCTCTGAACCTTGCAGTTCCTCATGCCTGTGAGGTCTACCCTATGTTTTCAGAAAAAGACGCTGGGGCATGGTTTTTTCTCTTCCCGTTCCTACACGAGGGTTATTTCACGTTCCTCTGAAGATCTCTTTTTGGGATTGATGAAAACTCTGTGTTGGGAAAGGAGGTCCTTTCCAGTTTCCTACCCAAATTCCTCCTCTGTCAAGTTCCACAGTTTCCTGTGAAGGAGTTACTGCCACAGAATCTTCAGACTTCCTTATGAGGTTTGGTTTTGGTTAATGTCTGTTAATGATCTGGAAAGAGGTGATAACTGCGTATTAATGCAGTTCACAAAGGAGCCAAATTGAAAGTTGTTGCAGACTCCAGTGGTGGCAGCAATAAACCAGAGCTCTGGAGTGAACTAACTAACAACTAGGGACAATACGTGTGGTGGAAACCACACATGTGATACTGACTCTTCAGGGCAAAGAAGAAGTTCAGGCATCTTTTTCTTTTTTCCAGAAAGGGAAAGAAACAGCATGGAAAGCAGCAGTCAACAGAAGGTCTCAAGGATGCAATGAAAAAATGAATGCCGAGGTTGTAAAAGCCTCAGTATCACTGAAAGAGGAAGTTAAGAAACATGTGCCAGTCCCATGGACTTCCACCCAAGATGGTCACATGACCCAGGTCTGGCAAGTCAGCATTTCCTAGAACACAGCTCTTGGTTATGGGCTAGACATGTAACTTGATTTAGTCTAAAGAGACTCATGTAACTTGATTTAGTCTAATGAGACTCAATCTGGGATAATTTATCATTACTGGAACTAGTGTGAAAAGAAGAAGCTTTCTTTCTACAAAGACTCCAACTTCTACAGCTACAAGGTATTCAGGTAGTGATTGAAACAACACAGAAAGAAGCAGAGCTGACCATGAAGAGAGAGAGACAGAGATAGAAAGAGACAGAGATGGAGAGAGAGAATGCGAGCCCTTGGGAACCAGCCAAAACCTGAAGCCATAACCCCTTGAACTGTTCAGTTATTTGTATTAACAAGTTCTTTCTTGTACAGAAGCCAATTTCAACTGGTTTCTTCATTTGGAAGTAAAAGGGTACTAACCCAAGGTAGGTTTTCAAACATATTGCCCTTTCTTTTACATCCTTTACTTTCTAGCCAAATTGGGTGCCTCTAATTTCCAGAGTATTTTGGAAAAGTTATTCCTCTGAGGACTTGCTCAGGCAGTCTCCTCCTCTTGTAAGGGAATAACACCCATCATGCTATATTTATTCGTAGAAACCTTCCCAACTTCGTGGTCCAACTCAGACCATCTCTGGACATCCCTCCTGAATGTTCAGTGGAATGCTATCTTTCCTTTCTTTGTTTTACGCTGTGAAGAGACTAAGAGACTGGGAAAAGAAAGAACAAAAATAGAGGATTAAAATGATTTGATTTGATTTGATACAGATTTATATTGAAGAGGACCTGATTGATTAAAAAAATTTTTTTAATCTTTAATCATTTTTCAGAGATAGACAGAATGTGAGTAGGGGAAGGGCAGAGAGAGAGAGGGAGACACAGAATCCAAAGCAGGCTCCAGGCTCTGAGCTGTCAGCACAGAGCCCGATGCGGGGCTCGAATCCACGAACTGCGAGATCATGACCTGAGCTGAAGTTGGACACCCAACTGACTGAGCCACCCAAGTGTCCCTGATTTTATATATATATATATATATATATATATATATGTAATTTATAGTTTTATAATTATAAATTTATAAATTTTATAATGTATATAACTTATATATATAAGGAACTGGCTTAAGGAACTGGCTCCCATGGTTGTAGGGGCTGGCAAGAATGAAATTGTAGGACAGGCTGTCAACTCAAGCAGGAGTTAATGTTGACTCTTGAGGCAGAATTTCTACTCCAGGAAATGTCAGTTTTGGCTCTTCGGGCCTTTCAAATCATTGGATGAGAGCCACCCACATTACTGAGGGTAATAATCTCCTTTACTTAAAGCCCCCAACTGGGGCTGTTGACCATTTTATCTTCACGAAAAAATCTAAAAAAAAAATACCTTTGTGGCAACACCTAGATTAGGGTTTGAGTGGATACCTGGGTGCTATGACAGCCTGGCAAAATTGGCCCAGAAGACTAGCCATCACATAATCAAGACAACATGATATCGGCATGAAGACAAACAAATGGATTGATGGGATAGAATAGTCTGGAAACAGAGGTTCCAGACAATTTCGACAAAAGTGCACTGATTTCAACAAAAGTGCACTAGCAGACAGTGGTGAAAACTAGTCTTTTATGCAGTAGGTCAATTGGATGTCCATGTGCAAAAAGTCAATTTTGATCCCTACCTCTCACCACGTACAAAAATTAACTCAAAATGGATGATAAGCCTAAATATCAATCCTAAAGCCATAAAATTGCTGGAATAAATCACAGGATAAAGCCTTTGCTACTTTGAGTTAGGTATGGATTTCTGAGATACAATACCAAAAGAACTATCCATAAAAGAATACACTGATAAATTGGACTTAAGCAAAAATTTAAAAGGTAATGGTTATGAGAACGAAAAGACAAGCCACAGACTGTGAATAAATATTTGCAAAGCACACATCAGAC
Organism: Paradoxurus hermaphroditus; assembly: GCA_004024585.1. Classification (NCBI taxonomy): domain Eukaryota; kingdom Metazoa; phylum Chordata; class Mammalia; order Carnivora; family Viverridae; genus Paradoxurus; species Paradoxurus hermaphroditus. The sequence goes on from PITB01023460.1 coordinate 10,435, forward strand.
AAATGGCCCATATCCAGTATTTGAGAAGAACTTACAAAGTTCCACAACGAGGAAACAAACAACGTGATTAAAAAATGGGTCAAAGATATTAACAGATACATTGCCAAAGAAGTCAGATGGCAAATGAGCACATGAAAGGACACTCAACTCTGTTAGTCATTAAGAAATTCGACTTAAAACCACAATGAGATATTACTGCACACCTAGTAGATTGGCTGAAATAAATAAACTGATCCACTTAGGGCTGGCAAGGATAGGAAAGAACAGGGACTCTCCTACCAATGGTGGGATGTAATACAGTCCAACCTGTTAGGAAAACAATTTGGGAGTTTTATAAAATGTAAACTATATGCCTAGCATGTGACACAAACATTCCACTCCTACATACTGATCCAGAAGAAATAAAGATATTCATCGATATAAGAGTTGTACACGTATGTTCACAGAAACTCCATTTGTAAAAGCCCCAAACCAAAAGCAACCCAAATACTGATCAAAAAGCGAATGGATGAATGGATAAACAGTGGTATATCTATAGAACAGAATACTAATTAGCAGAAAAAGAAAAAAAAAGGGAATGAATTGTCAATATATGCTACCACATAAGTGAATCTTATGCTGAATGAAAGAAACCAAATGAGGAGGGGCCAACATGGTGGACCCAGTATTCCCAGTATTCCCAGTATTCCTCTTGTCTTTCAAACTAAAAAGGATCAAAACCAAAGGCCTCTCAACCCCAAGAGTTGGGGAGGAAAGGTGTTGCAGTCTACAAGGAACAAAAGTGAAACCCAGAAAACCTCCAGGAACCATGAGTTTAATCTGGGGCAGATAAAACTAACTGCAGGATGCGGAGCTGAGGGGAGGGAGAGCCGTCTTTAGAGAAGCCAGGAGAGTGTGGTACAGGCCATATCCGAACGAGAGGGACAGAGAGGGTGAGATCACCACCATCCAGTCCTTAAATGCAGAGCTTTTGAAGAGAAGTTCTGTGGCTAACAGCAGAACTCTCAGCGGAACTCTCCTTGCACAGAGACTGGCAGCCGCAGCCCAGTCAGCCCGCATCACACAGAGGCGCTGAGCTGCCTGCAGAGCACTTCTAACCCAGGCACACAATTTACAGTGAAATCGGTGTAGCAGGCAGAGTGAGCGGGGCGTGCAACCGCCCAGCAAACCACACTACGCCGGCACCAGTTGCAGAGTGAGGACAGAAATAAAGGGTCACCCCTAGAGGCTCCAGGACTGGGAAGAAGGGACTGGAGAGATGCCATTGCTGTCTCACAAGCCCACAAACACCAGCCCCAGGAAGTCACCTCCAAAGCCATTCCTGTGGCAGTGGAGGCGGGACTCGCCTACACCAAACCACACCCCTCCTCACAGGAGAGACACCTTTCAGCAGGGAGCTACTGATGCCAAGTTCAGACTGCTGCTTGGAGTAACTCCAGGTAATTTCTTCTTTTTTAAATATATGCTCCCCTTTCTTCTTCTTACCAATCCCCACCCCTGAGCTGGCCATCCAGGGTATTGGCTGGCTTAAACAGATTTTTAACCCACTCTCTCAAGGTATGTTCTACACCTCCTTCTGAACTTCCCTATCTCTCTCTCTGGAATAACCAGGCCACATAAGTTCATCTGGGCAACATCTATCTTCATTCCTTTCCCCTTGCATCCATCCTTATTCTGATTTCTCTCGGTCTGGATTGAGCCCTTTTGTCGCTCTACCTGGGCAAAGTCCATTTCCTTCTTCTCCCCGCACCTGTCATTATTCTCTCTGTATATGCTATGCCACCAGCACACTGCACACTCTGTCCTTAATGTGTAGCTGGTACTTCAGGATATTGCCCTCAGAGTGTCATTTGTTATTCTTTTTTCTGTTGTGAACCACTTGTCTGTATCATTTTTTGGTACTTTTGAGTATTTCTGTTTTCTGTTTGTCTGTCAGTCCGTTTTCCTTTCCAGGCTGACTTCAAAAAACAATCCAAAACAGACCTAGCCAAAATGACAAAGTGGAAGAACTCTCCTCAAAAGAACCTACAGGAAGTAGTGACAGCTCAAGAATTGATGAAACTGGTATAAGCAACATAACAGAACATGAATATAGAATGATAATCATAAAACTAATCACTGGGATTGAAAAAAACATAGATGAATGCAAGGGGTCCTGCATGGCAGAGTTCAAGGACCTTAAAAATGGTCAGGAAGAATGAAAAAAGACCTTGAATGAAGTGCAAAACAAATTGGAGGCAGCCACAGAGCAGACTGAAGAGGCAGAAGAGAGAATAAGTGAATTAGAAGATAAAATTATGAAAGAAGAGGAAGTAGAGAAAAAGGCAGAGAAGCTGATCCAGGAACAGGAAAGGAGAATTCGAGAGCCGAACAATGCACTCAAACGAAACAATATCCGTATCATAGGAATTCCAGATTAAGAAGCAAGAGAGAAAGGAGTCAAGGGGGTACTTGAACAAATCATTGCCAAGAACTTCCCCAACATGAGGAAGGAAACGGGCATGGAAATCCAAGAGGCAGAAAGAACTCCCCTCAGACATAACTTGAATAGACTTTCAGCATGACACATCATAGTGAAACTGGCAAAATATAAAGACAGAGAGAGAATTCTGAAAGCAGCGAGGGAAAACATACAAAGGTAGACACATAAGGGTTGTAGCAGACTTATCTACAGAAACTTGGCAAGCCAGAAAGGAATGGCAGGATATCTTCAATGTGATGAGCAGGAAGGATATACAACCAAGAATCCTATATCCGGCTAGCCTGGCATTCAGAATAGAAGGAGAGATCAAGGTCAACAAACAAAAACTGAAGGAATTCATCACAAATAAGCCAGCATTACAAGAGATTCTGAGGGGCACTCTATGAAGGAAAGGTTGCAAAGAACACAAACTACCAGAGACAGCCTTACAAGCATGAAACCTACCGATAACACAGTGGCAATAAACTCATATTTTTCAATATTAACACTGAATGTAAATGGACTAAATGCTCCAATCAAAAGATACAGGGTAACAGAATGGATTAAAAAAACAAGACCCATCTATTTGCTGTTTTCAAGGACTCATCTTAGACCTGAGTACACCTTCAGATTGAAAGTGAGGGGATGGAGAATTATCTACCATACTACTGGAAGTCAGAAGAAAGCTGGAGTAGCCACGCTTATATCAGACAAACTAGACTTTAAAATGAACGATGTAATCAGAGATGAAGAACATTATATATTAATCACAGGGACCATCCAGCAGGAAGAGCTAGCAATTATAAATATCTACATGCCGAATTCAGGGGCACCCAAATTTGTAAAACAACTAATTACAAACATAAGCAATCTTATTGATAAAAATGTCCTAATAATAGGGGACCTTAACACGCCACTCTCAGCATTGAATAGATCCACAAAACAGAAAATCACCACAGAAACAATGACCCTGAATGACACATTAGAACAGATGGGCCTAACTGACATCTTCAGGGTCCTTCATCCAGAAACAAAGGAATTTACGTTCTTCTCAACAGCACACGGTACATTTTCCAAGATAGACCACATTCTGGGGCACAGGGAAGCTCTGAATAAATATAAAAGAATTGAGATCATACCGTGCACACTGTCAGACCACAATGCTTTGAAACTTGAAATCAACCACAGGAAAAAGCCTGGAAAATATCCAAAAACATAGAGGCTAAGGAATAACCTACTAACAGATGAGTGGGTCAACCAAGCAATCAGAGAAGAAATTAAAAAATACATGGAAACAAATGAAAATGAAAATACAACAATCCAAACGCTCTGGGATGCGGCAAAGGCAGTCCTGAGAGGGAAATATATTGCAATCCAGGCCCACCTCAAGAAACAAGAAAAATCAATAACACAAATTCTAACAGCACGCCTAAAAGAACTAGAAGCAGAACAACTAAAACAACCCAAAACCAGCAGAAAGAGAGAAATAACAAAGATCAGGGCACAAATTAATCATATGGAAACAGAAAAAGTAGTGGAACAGATCAATGAAACCGAGAGCTGGTTCTTTGAAAAAATAAACAAAATATACAAACCTCTAGCCAGGCTTCTCAAAAAGAAAAGAGAGAGAGAACTCAAATAGATAAAACCACGAATGAAAAGGAAATAATTACAACCAATCCCTCAGAAACACAAGCAATTGTCAGAGAATACTATGAAAAATTGTATGCCACCAAACTCAGCAACCCGGAAGAAATGAACAAATTCCTAAGTAGCCACACGCTACCAAAACTCAAACGGAAAGAAATAGGAAATTTGAACAGACCCATAACTAGTGAAGAAATTGAATCAGTTACCAAAAGTCTACCATCAAATAAAATCCCTGGACCAGATGACTTCCCTGCGGAATTTTACCAGACATTTAAAACAGAGTTAATGCCCATCCTCCTCAAGCTGTTCAAAAAAATTGGAATGGAAGGAAAACTCCTGGACTCATTCTATGAAGCCAGCATCACTTTGATTCCCAAACCAGAAAAACACCTGGCAAAAAAAGAGAATTAGAGGCCAATATCCCTGATGAATATGGATGCAAAAATTCTCAACAAGATACTAGCAAATCGAATCCAACAGCATATAAAAAGAATTATTCACCATGATCAAGTAGGATTCATCCCTGGGTTGCAGAGCTGGTTCAATATTCACAAATCAATCAATGTGATAAATCACATTTACAAAAGAAAATATAAGAACCATATGATCCTGTCAATAGATGCAGAAAAAGCATTTGACAAAATACAGCACCCTTTCCTAATAAAAACCCTCAAGAAATTTGGGATAGAAGGAACATACTTAAACATCATAAAAGCCATATATGAAAAGCCCACAGCTAGTATCATCCTCAATGGGGAAAAATTGAGAGCCTTCCCCCTAAGATCAGGAACAGGACAGGGGTGTCCACTCTCGCCACTGCACTGCTATTTAACATAGTGTTGGATCCTAGCATCAGCAATCAGACAACAAAACAGAATAAAAGCCATCAAGATTGGCAAGGAGGAAGTCAAACTTTCATTTTTTGCAGATGACATGATACTTTACATGGAAAACCTGGCAGAATCCACCATAAATTCAGCAAAGTTTCAGGGTACAAAATCAATGTACAGAAATAGGTGGCATTTCTATACACCAACAATCAAGTAGCAGAAAGAGAAATTAAGAAGCTAATCCCTTACACAATTGCACCAAAAACCATAAAATACTTAGGAATAAACCTAACCAAAGAAGTAAAAGACCTCTACGCTGAAAACTATAAAAAACTTATGAAATGGAAATGGAAAAACATCCCATGCTCATGGATTGGAAGAATAAATATCGTTAAAATGGCAATACTACCCAAAGCAATCTACACATTCAATGCAATCCCAATCAAAATTGCTCCAGCATTCTTCTAAAAGCTAAAATTTGTATGGAACCACAAAAGACCCCGAATAGCCAAAGTAATACTGAAGAATAAAACCAAGGTGGGAGGCATCACTATCCCAGATTTTAACCTCTACTACAAAGCAGGAGTCATCAAGACAGCATGGTATTGGCACAAGAACAGACACATTGACCAATGGAATAGAATAGAGAACCCAGAAATGGACCTACAAGCGTATGGCCAACCAATCATTGACAAAGCAGGAAAGAGTATCCAATGGAAAAAAGACAGCCTCTTTAACAAATGGTGCTGGGAGAACTGGACAGCAACATGCAGAAGAATGAAACTAGACCACTTCCTTACACCACTCACAAAAATAAACTCTAAATGAAGGAGGGATCTGAATGTGAGACAGGAAACCATCAAAATCCTAGAGGAGAAAGCAGGAAAAGGCCTCTTTGACATAAGACGCACCAATTTCTTACTTGACACATCTCCAAAGGCAAGGGAATTAAAAGCAAAAATGAACTACTGGGACCTCATCAAGATGAAAAGCTTCTGCAAAGCAAAAGAAACAACCAACAAAATTGATAGGCAACCAATGGAATGGGAAAAGATAATCGCAAATGACATATCGGATAAAGGACTAGTATCTAAAATCTATAAAGAAGTTACCAAACTCCACACCCGAAAAATGAATAATCCAGTGAAGAAATGGGCAGAAGATATGAACAGACACTTCTCCAAAGAAGACATCCAAATGGCAAACAGACACATGAAACGATGCTCAATGTCACTCATCATCAGGGAAATACAAATCAAAACCACACTGAGATAACACTTCACACCAGTCAGAGTGGCTAAAAAGAACAAATCAGGAAACTACAGATGCTGGCGAGGATGTGGAGAAACAGGCATCCTCTTGCACTGTTGGTAGGAATGCAAACTGGTGCAGATACTCTGGAGAACTGTGTGGAAGTTCATCAAAAAAATGAAAATAGAACTACCCTATGACCCAGCAATAGCACTGTTAGGAATCTACCCAAGAGATACAGGAGTGCTGATGCATAGGGGCACGTGTACCCCGATGTTCATAGCAGCACTTTCGACAATAGCCAAATCATGGAAAGAGACTAAGTGTCCACCAACTGATGAATGGATAAAGAAGAAGTGGTATATATATATATACACAATAGAATACTATGCAGCAATGAGAAAGAATGAAATCTGGCCACGTGTGGCAACATGTATGGAACTGGAGGGTATTATGCTGAGTGAAATAAGTCAGGCAGAGAAAGACAGATATCATATGTTTCCACACATAGGTAGGCTTTGTGAGACCTAACAGAAAACTAGGGAGAAGGGGAAGAGAGGAAGGAAAAAAAGCCACAGAGAAGGAGGAAGACATAACATAAGAGACTCTCAAAGACTAAGAACGAACTGAGGGGAGAGGGGGTTATGGGAGAGGGGAGAGTGAGTGATGGGCATTGAGGAGGGCACTTGTCGGAATGAGCATTGGGTGTTATATAGAAACCAATTTGACAATAAATTATTTAAAAAAATAAAAATATAATAACAAATAAAAGAAAAACAGAAACCAAAAAAAACCAAACCAAAACAAAACAAAAAAGAAACCAAACAAAAAAAAAGAGTACGTACTATATGATTCCAATTACATAAAATTCTAAAGAGTGCAAACCAATATATTGTGACAGAGAGCAGATCAGTGTTCGCCTGGGGATGCAGGGAGCCATGAGAAGGAGGGGTTACGAAGAAGTCCAAGGAAAACTTTTGGGGGGCAGTGAATATGTTCATTATCTTAATTATGGTGCCAATTTCATGGATATATGCATATGTCAAAATTTATCAAGTTGTGCACTTTAAATATGTGCAGTTTATTATATGTCCATTATACTTCAGTAACTACGTTAACTAAAAAGGCAATGCAGGCTACTGACAGAATTTCAAACAAAATAACTTCAAGAACCCCAGCAGACAAAGTCACATTTTTTTCAGCTCACGAGTTAAACGGCGTTTGGGAACTCGAGTTCTGAATCTGTCACTTTTAACTTCTCTCAGTCCCATATTTATTATTTGTTAAATGGGGGTAATAATTTTGCTCATTCTGCTACCTGCCTCAGGGGGTTTATTGCGAGAACCAAGAGGGAGAAGGCACGTAATAGCGTTTTGCAAACTTACAGCGCGCTACACAAATGTTAGCTATTGGTTTGGTTATTCATGCCATCTGCATACTATTCTTGCCCAATACATATGCGTCATGCCAGCTCAAGCCCTAATAGCCCGTATATAAAGTGTAATTAATTGTACAAGTTACTCGAATAGCACTGAAACCCAGTCTTCAGGGCATGACACATCCTAAATACATAACAGATTGTGGGATAAATCAGTTTCAGCCCAAACCAGAATGGGGGAAACAGACGCTTGCTTTCACACATATGCCAAAGCAAGCGAGACCCACCCACACAGGGTGCGGTCCAGGGCAAGGGGACGCAGCCAGAGTGTAGACTTTTTGTGTTTCCTGCCAGGGGCTGTTACAGGGAGAAGTGACCCCATAACACGGCAGGTCCCGATGTGCTGAGGTCCTCTCTGCATCTAGAGCCAAGTTTACGTGGAAATTAACTGCTCGATTCTTGGCCTGTCACACTAGCCAGCCAGAAAAATGGGGCCATGAATCACTTCCATTTAGTTAAAGTTAAAGATGACAAAAATAGAATTAGGTAAATATTCTCCCCATCGTTCCCCTCCCCCACATCGTTATTCATCTGATCTTCAATCACAGCTCGTGTTTTCCCCATAATTTGGATCCATTTGTGATTACTGGAATTTGTTTTCCCCAGTCCTCTCCAGGGACCTTGAACATATAGGACCCGGTGTCCCAGCCGGGCTTTCCAGGGCTGACCTAGGAAGTGGGGGTTGGACTCCTGGACCGGGCTGCATAGGACGCACCACAAAAAGCAGGAAAGTGTTCCTGGGGTGAGCAGTGCCTGAAAGGAGCATCCGAGATATAGGGCAGGAAGCTGGAGACACAACTCGGGTGGGAGGAAGGATGCTGTGGTGGAGGGGTGTGTGTGTGTGTGTAAAGGGGACAAGAGCGGAATTAAAAGAGAAAAGTGGGAAGAAGTTGGAAAACAATGTGGCCTCAAAGGCTGGCTAGCCAGTAAAAAGTCCAAAAACAGACACAAGAGGCTTCTCACCAGCCCATGTCTCTGGTAAAGCTGGGCCCTTTGTCGTGGGACTCCATGCACCTCACTGGCTGGGGCTCTCCAAAGAGACAGAGTGCACCGCTCACCAAAGCACCCCGAGGCTCACCAGCACAGGCCTCCCTGGATGGGAATCCCCTTATCCAACACATGGGCTGGGAGGGGTGGGCAGGCAGCGCGTGGGAATTCATGGGTATCTTCACAAACATTGCAGGAATATCTGCATCTTGAAGGAGCAGAGCTTGGCCCGAGGGGTCCCCCCTGCGATTGGAAATACATTTCTCCACCTTTCATAAGATGAATCCTGGCTCGCCTGAACAACACAGAGAGCTTGGAACGCCTGAGACTTGCCCCAAGCAGATTTTGCTCTCCCACAGTCCTGAAGCCCAGCGAAGGGGCTCCTGATAGGGCTTGCCTTTTCCGTAAGGGAAGTGATGATTTGAGGAGGGTGGGAAAGCCCACCCGAGAGCAAAACAGAACAGGACTCCTCTTAGGTGCTTCAGAGTTCATCACTGAGGACTTACTGGTTAGTGCTATGTTGCCGTGTTTCTGAAAACTTCTGGGATGTTTCTTTTTTTGTTTGTTTTTCTTATTTTATTATTATTATTATTATTATTATTATTATTATTATTTTTGAGAGGGAGAGACAGAGTGCGAGCAAGAGAGGGACAGAGAGAGAGAGAGGGAGACACACAGAATCCAAAGCAGGCTTCAGGCTCTGAGCTGTCAGCACAGAGCCCAATTCGGGGCTCGAACCCATGAACTGCGAGATGATGATCTGAGCCAAAGTCGGACGCCCAACCAACGGAGCCACCCAGGCTCCCTATTCTGGGATAGTTCTAAAAGGAGTGAGCCACCATGCCCCAGACTCCTCAGTGTACATTCACTATGGTTAGAGGGGCTGACTCTGAGTCTGAATCACCAGAGTCCCTGGAAGAGAGACAACTACGGGCGACGAAGGATATAGAAAGTGGAAGGGCCCGGGGAGCAGGAAAGAAAGGGCCAAAGACCAAGCGCTCTTATGTCACTTTTTTTGCTTAGTGTCCACAGCCTGGCGTCTGGCTTCATTAACTGGAAGCTATTCTTGCTTGGTAGATGTGGTACCAGAGAGGAAGGATACTTACGGCCAAATGGAAGACACATTTGTGATTACTGTTAAAGGGGCAGATTCCAGGTTCCGGCAATTGGAAATGCTTCCCTGGGTAAGGCACCAGTGACTGGGCTCTGGAAGGGACTATCCCAAGTTCAGCCAGGCCAGGCACACCCCCACTGTCAGCACCGCAGCCCCTCTAGCAAAGCAAGCCTGTCCAACGCAAGGGACACTGGTTCTGCCAGATGTCTGTGCGCTGTTAGGGGACAGCCCCAAAGGATTGCAGTTCAAAATATAAAAAGCTTGAAGTCCTTCCAGATACTGGAGATTCCTCTTGGTCCCAGGCACTGCAGGAGATCTTCTTGTGAGCCAAACCTGAACTTGTAAGCGCCATGCTACACAAGTGAAAGCCTCTCTAATGAGGGTACAGGTCCCCATGGGGGGGTTGTGACAGATGGCATGGTGGTACCAGGGAACCATGAGATAAGCATCTGCTTCTTCCCATGGGAGGTGGTTTTACTCAATTAGAAATATCTTTGTGGAATACGATCAGAACTGTACATGTGATTCAAAAAAAAGCCACTTGAAGCCTTCTTCCTATGTCTCAGACTCCCAGGAGTCATCCCTCATGGAGGGACAACCTAATTCTCAAGAACCCATGGCTTCCAGGCGTTTCTCACAAATTCTATGGGTCCATACTAGGCATTTCTGAAATTGATTCTCCCAATAGAAATATAATTCTTTCACGTTAAAGTTTGAATCCCAGGAATGGGAAGATAACAACCTCCATCCCAAGATAACCTTTGGTCCATGATCAGCCATATCTACTCCTGTGTGAACATAATCCACCAGGCTCTTAAACCGAAGACAAGATTTGGTGATGGGGAGAGAGAGGAACAGTGCATGGGAGGCTTAGCGTCAAAAAGGCTGGTAGTGGTAAAAATGTGTTTCCTTGACTACATGCCTTTGTGAGGACCAGTCTTAGAGTCACATGAGGCCGTAGCTCTGCTTACTGACACCCAACCCAGTATCTGCCCATAGCCTCATGGACAGAGGTGCTCTGAAAAGACTTGAGCCTCACTTCATTGCAGATGGCCCAAGGGAGTTGCCTGAGCTAGGAAGAGAGGTTGTTATTCAACAAAGTGACCACCACCACTGTGCTGATTTGTTCCTGGACATTTCAGCCTACCCCAGGGGGGGCAGACCCACGTTCTGTGTAGCAGGAAGCTGATACAATCTTGGGGGGGGTCCTGCTTAAGAAAAAGAACATGAAAATAGCTTACCTCTGCAAATTTACAGAAACATAGAAAGAACACATTGGTAGGCTCTCCCAAGGCCTTGGGAGGGGTCTTTACAATTGAGGGACCAAAGCTTAAGCCTCATTAGCTTAACAATAATCTGTCTCTGCTCCTATGCTTGAATACATTTATATATTTGCTGGGGATGAGGGAGCGGGATTGCTAGTGATCTATTCTTTTCTCTCCCAGATGTAAGTAACAATCTGTATTTTTCCAAGCTGCATCTCATTTTATAGCTTCCTGCCCAAATTTTCCAGTCTCTTTGGGTCCGTATCTATTTCTTCTTTCTGGCTGGGGTTGAGAGCAGATCCTCAGAGATGTTCAGGGGCATTTAAACAATGGGCTTGGTCCAGGAGCATGGAATTTCCTGAAAGACAGCAGGAGTCTCTGGTGAGTTGCTGGGAGAGACTGATCAACAATTTTTAACACTGGAGATGGAGTTGTACCAGTCCATGCCAAGAGCCTTTCAGAGGCAGCTCATATGGAAACCATCAGTCCAGTCCCACCCATTAGCTAACTTGAAGGCGGCCAAGGCTGGGGACCAGAGCTGCCACGGCCAAGAGCAAAAGTACCACATTGCCCCAAACCAGCCAAGAGTGCCTGATGGGAGTTTCACTCCCCAAACGAGTCTCTGTTCTCCCATCCAGTTACCAAAAAAAATGGGTATAATAAAAATTGGCTGGGTTTGTTAGTACTCACACACATTACACTACAATTGAGATGAAACAAAACTCAGTTTGCATTGCTTTCCGTCTTACCATCCTTCAAAGGCCTCCCTTCTGATAATTTCCAAATTATAAATACTACTGCTCCTCTCCTTGTCATACTCCTGAGACTCCAAGACAAGGTTGCACTAAAATTACGTTGATTTCTTAAATGTACCCTACACTCTTTCTTTTTTCACCTTCACACATATCCTTGCCTCTAACTGGAACACTCATCTCCTTTTCAATTAGTTATCTCTTGCTCATCCTAAGCTCATCATATCTTACTATTATTTCCCATTTAATGCCTGTCTTCTCCATTCAACAAAAAGCTTTGTGTCTAGTCACCTACTCTAGCATAACAAGCCACCCAAAACTTGGTGGCTCAAAACAATAGTGGTTTTATTAATTATCATGTTTCTGTGGGATGACTGGCCTCAGCTGGGTGATTCTTCTGCTCTAACTGGTGTTCATTGGAGTTTAAGTCATCTGATGGCTGGACAAGGCTGGGATGTCTAAGATAGCTTATCCATATAGCTATAGCTAATGTAAGCAGTCAGCTGAAAGGTCAGGTAGGGCTGCTGACTAGAATGCCCACATGTGGCCTCTCTAAGTAACTCAGATTTCTCACAGCACAGTTGCTGGAGTGTAAGGGGAAGAAAGTAGAAATGGCAAGTCTTCTTAGAGCCTCCACTAGAAAAACTGAGGACATCACTTTCTGCTGCAACTTGTTGATCTAAGTAGTCGTAAATTCAAAGGGAGGAGAAATAAACACTCACCAGTATAAGACGGGTATGCACATATAGGAAGGGGGAAAAAAATTGGTGGCAGCTATCTTTGGAAATTATCGAGCGCACTCTAAGAGCAGTAACTAGGTCTGTCTTATTCCCCAGTCCCTGGCCCAGCGCCTGACCACCAAGAGTGGACGGTTCGTCCATTTGGTCAAAGCCTCTCCTTCTAATTCTTTGCTAAATGCTTAGGTTTGGTCTTTGTGTTTGGTGTATGCCCTACTCTCCAGACCACATGGGTTGACTTTTCTCTTTATGGCTTGCCAAAAGTAAAAGTAACAACCTCGACAATCTGTTACTTAAATTAGGGATTTATTACTCATAACCAAAAGAGTATTCGATGCAAAAGGAACACTGTGTGCATTAACTGAAAGTGAGGTTCTGGTTGCTGTTCAGATTTGTAGAGCCTCCAAGAACAGCTCTTCCTCCACCACCACCCTCGTTTCCATTGCCATTATATTTGATCACCAGAATATAGCCAAGAATGAGGAATTGGAAATCGAAGTTCTAGAGCCAGGTGACAGACACCTGGCACCTGGCCACTCCAGGTTTCTTTGAGCCAACTTTATGGTTTCTATAGACCTTGGTGAGTGTGATTAGAAATGTTTCCTGGCCACTCTCTCATTGGTTAGGAGGACTTGGGAGGTCCCTGCTCCTCCAATCACCAGGAAGGAAGGAGGAAGTGGTGAAGTCTATTGGGCTGGCTGCCACCTTCATAATCCTAATTGGGGCCACGGCTGGCCTGGGAGGAACAGGGAATTGAGACGACACATGTGTACCCTAGGAATAGTGTCTGGGGGAACAAGACTTCATTCTTCTTCATATTTTCTGCTGCAATACCTACTCAGACTTCACTTTGCATGCTCTCTCTCACCCAACCCCAAGAGACAGCAATGAAGTGATTGTATTCTCACGACACCCTCCTTAGGCTGTAGCAGATGCTAAAAGTTCAGGTTCAAAGTTCTTTCCTTCTTCCACTTTTGAAGATGTTAATTACCCCTTTGGCTGCTTGTTTGCAGTGTTAGGAAGTCTGATATCAATTAGATTCTTGTTCTTTTGGTCAGTCTTTCTTTTTCTCTAGAAGCTGTTTCTGGTACTCTTAATTTTCATTATAATATGGTTTAGAGAGAATTTTTTTTCTTACCAATCTTAGTCAGTATTCAAGGCTGAGAATCAAGGCATTTACAGATTTATGGAGGTGCACCAACTAGTACTTAGATGGCAGATGAACATGAATTCCTGTGTATTCAAAATGGCAACAGCTCAACTTTGGGGATGTGTGGACATGTACATATGGTAAGCATTTAAAATAGGCTTTACGGACTACTACAGGTACTCAATAAACCTTTGTGGGTGAGCAGAGAATGAATGAATGAGTAGCACATTGCCTAACACATAGTAAATTCAAGGTAGCTGTTATTATTAACAGAAGTGCCCCCAAAAGAAGGACACAAGTGACATGCTCCCCACCTTCAACTCTAGTTGAAAGAGGTGAATAAACTCGTGGTGCTTATCACATCATAATGTATGCTGGAAACAGTACAGTGTCACAGAAGGGGGAGTTACTAATTTCCCGGCAAAAATGGAGCTGAATTTTGAGGATGGCATAGGAAGGATGCCAGGAAAGGCCAAACAGCCCAAGAGAGAAGTTTAGGCCAAGACTCAACTGCGACGTGCCATCTTCAGTCTGCTGTGGATTCCGTGGAGGCTGGAGGGAGGGATGGAAGGAGGAGGAAGAGAAGTGAGTGGTGATCTTCAGAAGGGAAGTGAAGGCTGCCTTGGTTTACTTAATCCCCACACAACACTTTGAGTGGGTTTTATACATGAGGAGACTGTGCTCAGGATGGTTAGGAGAGTTGCCAAAGAATGGGAGACGCAGAGCCAGGTGGTCAGCCCAGTCATCTGTCCCCAGGTCTTGTCTCAGACATCAGCTGAGAGCACCAGGAACAAGGACTGAGGCAAATTCTCCTCACTAAGTTTTTTCCCTTGGTCCCTCTCTTCTCAGGGTTCATGAGATTGAGCCCGGCACCAGGCTCTGCACTCACAGCACAGAGTCTATGTGGGATTCTCTCTCTCTCTCTCTCTCTCTCTGCTCTTCCCCTACTGGCACTAGTGCTCTCTTTCAAAATAAATAAATAAACATGAAAAAAAAACTAGCAGGGAGCAAAGCACCCAGGAGAGGGCTCTTGTAATTGTTCTTACAGGCAATGACAAGGGCAGGGGCATTTGCTTTGCTCTCCACCGGCAGGAAAACCACTTGGGAGGACCCCGGGCCAGAGCAGCTTCAAGAAGGTAGAGGGCCCAGTCGTGGGACCCGCAGAGACAAGAAAAGGGGCCATAGGACAGAGCCAGGAGGCCCAGCTCCCCTCGGGGCTCATCGAAGACTTGTAGAAGCCCTCAGCACGGAAGAGAGAGGATAATCCCTTCCTCAAGTAATGGCAAAGGAAAAGCATCATGAAAGCATAAGAGAATTATAAGGAAGTCCGGTGGAGTTCTCTTTCTTTTTTTTTCCCTCCTAGATGACAAGTCTCATTTATTTTTCTCAATGTCTCCAGGATGTATGCAGGGAAGCTGACATCCACTGAGCGGTGCTAAGGACTCACTCCCCATTCTGCAGACAAGATGAGTTCAGTCACCGGGGAGAAGCATCCAGGCATTTGTCTGAGCCTTCATCTGGCCTGGGAAATGAGTTGACCTAACTCATGCAAGTCTCTGGTTTTCCATTAAAAGCGCTTGCCCCTAGCAAGTTTTCAATGCAGCCTGAAGTCAAGATGTGC
>PITB01023461.1:0-11310 GCA_004024585.1 Paradoxurus hermaphroditus
TCACAGAGCGGACGACTTTAATTCTGCTGCAGTCCTGCTCGCCAGCTTTCTTTCTTGGGTCCTGTCTTGGTGTCGTGTCTGAAAGCTCCCTGCCGGTCACCTCGGTTTTCTCCCGGGTTGTCCTCTAGGAGATTGCGGTTTGCATTTTACGTTTAGGCCTGTGACCCGCTGTGAGTGGGTTTCCGTGGAGGGCGTTCCGTCGTGGGCAGATGCGTTTTTCCGCAGGCGGACGTCCAGCGGGTTCAGCACCGTTCGCTGAAGAGACGGTCTCTGCTCCGTCTTGTGTGGCCTTTGCTCCTTTGGCAAACATCCGTGGGCTGTGCTTATGGGGCCTGTTTCTGGGCTCCGTTCCGCCCCACTGGTCTGTCCCTTCTTCCGTCGGGACACGGCGTCGTGATTGCTGCGGCTTCACGGTCAGTCTTGAAGTCTGTTCCTCTTCCGTTTGCATTGGCTCCTCTGGGTCCGTCGCCTCCTGTGGGAGCCTCAGAACCAGCTTGTCAGTATCCATAAAATCACTTCCTGAGATTCGGGCGGGATTGCAGAGAGTCTCCCACACTGACCCCAGACAGACTTCCCCGGGACAGGGTGAGGGCCCTGGGGAGGGTGCCTGGGGAGGGACGGAGGCCTGGGGTCATCTGTCCCCTCTGCAGCCTCAGCTGCCTTTCTGGGACACTGGGGGCTCCCGGCCCACCATGTGCCGCTCCTGAGCATGTTTTGTTGGTTCCCATCTTGTGGCCGGAACGGGCCCAGACCCCTCGACCCGCGGCCAGGTGGGACGTGGGTGCAGGGAGAGGGTCTGTCAGCAAAGGCTGTCTTGCCTCTGAACTAGCGTCCTGGTCACTTGGGCGGTGACGCCCATCGCGGGGCCCCGCCCAGTTCTGGGCCTCCTCACCTGACTCCGGGAAGCCGAAAACTTGTTTCTCTGCTTACTCGTCCCCGGATGTGACCGGCCGGGGCCAATGGCAGCCCTCCAGGGCCCCGTGTGTCTGCGCAGAGTGGCCTCCGGCCTCCCCGAGCTGCTGCGGCAACGGGGCCCGTAACTCACTGCCCGGTCCCTGGTTTTAGGCGGGGGGGGGAGGGGGCGAGGAGGTGTCCGTGACGAGTGACCCAGCCTCGAGCCGGGCTGTCTGTTGGCGCATCACAGATAATAAAACCGCGTCTCCCTGCCGCGCACGGGGCAGACCATGTCAAACCAAGACGTTCTAACTGATGCCTCGTGGCCAGGAGAGTCCTGTCAGAAAGCCACGGTCCATGCACCGCGCGTCCCGCACACATCATAAAGATACAGTAATGGTACGTGTGTCTTTAGAGAAATACTAATATTGTTGTTTTATGAGAGACCAGAATTGAAAATATTAAAAGTCAGAATTTTATGACCTAAAAAGAAAGTTAAAGAATGAGGATGTGGGAAGGGAGATCAAAATATCTGTCACCGCTGGTCCCGGCCTCCAGGAGACGGGGCGGGCGGGCGGGCCTCCGCAGCCCCTCTGTGACCCGGCGGCCGGGCGGGGAGCCGTCTCCTCCCGGGAAGGGTTGGAGGACGGCGCGTCCAGAGAGTCGCCGGCCCGGAGAGGGGCTGGGGCGTGTACGGGCAGGGCCGAGCCCGGGGTCCTCCTGGCTCTCCTGGAGGCTAGCTTTCACCGCAGATCTTTCCAGAAGGACGTTCTCCCGACTACCACGTGCTCCCCGTCGGGCGGCGACACGCCACGGCACGGGGCTTACACTTTACGTTACGGGTCAGCCTGAACACCTCACTGCAAAGGAGCAAATGGAGGGGCTAGGGGCTGTCCCCGGTGGGCGTCCAGGAGCGCCAGAGCCCAGCGATGGGCTGGCTGCCTGGCCGCGACCGAGCCCCCACCCCGCGCTTTGCTTCACCCGGGGTCTGCCAGAGACAGTCGTGGGCTCTGTTGACGGCTCTCGGGGCCCCGCTGGGAAGGCTCCCCCGTGTGTGCCCGGGGACCCCGAGTGCCCAGGGCCAGGCTCCTCTAAACCTTTGCTTGCATTTTTATTTTTTAAAGGTAGAATTCCCACGGTTTAAAATTAACCATTCTATTTCTTTTTATTTTTTTTAAGTTTATTTATTTACTTCGAGGGGGAAGGGACAGAGAGAGGATCCGAAGGATGGCGCCCCGCCCTGTGCAGAGGCTGTCTCGGGGTCTCGAGCCCATGAACGTGGGGTCACGACCTGGGCCGAAATCAAGAGCTGGACATTTAACCAGCCGAGCCCCCCGGGCGCCCCTAAATTGACCATTTAAAAATTTTCTTGATATTTATTTATTTATTTATTTATTTATTTATTTATTTATTTATATTTTTATTTACTTTTGACAGAGAGACAGAGCGTGAGCGGGGGAGGGGCAGAGAGAGGGAGACACAGAATCTGAAACAGGATCCAGGCTCTGAGCCGTCAGCACAGAGCCCGACACGGGGCTTGAACTCACGAACCGTGAGATCATGACCTGAGCCGAAGTCGGATGCTTACCCGACCGAGCCACCCAGGCGCCCCAAAATGGACCATCTTAAAGCGGACGACTCAGCGACGGCGCATCCGCAGCGGCGTGTAACCACCGGCGGGCACTCCCTCTCTTCCTCCCGAGCCCCGGCGGCCGCCGCCCTGCTTCCGTCTCCGGACTGGCAGGTTCTGGACGCCTCCTGCCAGGGGACCTTACTCTCGGCCTTCGTGCCCGGCTTTTCTGACTCAGCGTCACGTTCTTCAGGCTCATCCGTGGGACAGCGGGCGTCCCCGCCTCGTCCCTTCTCGTGGCCGACAGCATGTGCGTGGACCCCGGCCGTCACCGTCACCCCCCGCCCGACCGCTCCCACCGGGCGCTGCTGTCAGCCTCAGACGTGCCCGGCGGAGGTCCTGTTCTCAGCTCTTCGGGGATTTTTCTCCAGATGGAGACATGGTTTCTCTCCGACGCTGGCGCTCCTGCCGGCGAGCAGCAGCTGTGGCCGAGCACCGGCCGGCGGCCGGCCTTCCGCGAGGCGACTCAGCGAATCCGAAGCATTCAGTTTGAAGAGCTTTGAGAAACCTGTCCGACCTCGGGACCCCCGATCACGGGGAGGACCCCCTCTCCCGGCGGGCTTCCTCTGGCCCCTTTCCGGGGAGTTTCGCCGCCTCCCGCCCTGAGACTCGGCCGACACCCCGTATCCCGTCACGAGAGGCGAGCGCGGTCTCCGGCAGAACCCGTGTGGTCCCAGCCCCCCTGCATGCAGCCTCTCTGGCCGGAGCGAGGTGCTCGCCACCCGTCCGTACGGCCGCTTCCCGGCGGTCATCGCTTCTCGGGGAGCAGAGTCCCCTCACACGGCCCCTCACCCGGCTCTGCCCTCCACTTCCTCCGGGAGCAGCGTGTCGCGGCCCCTGCGCCCCGCTTGGCATTCGGGCTGCGAGTAACACATTTGCAATGACAGCAAGTAGCCGTTCGCACGTCGGTGTCCTGCTGGAGGGGTTGACCCAGGAGGGCAGGAACCACGGCCGCCGGGGGGCGGGGGGGGGGCTGGGGAGCAGGAGGGAGCCCCGGGGCCTTTCTGGTGCTGCCCGCCGGCCTCTCCGCCCACCCACCCCACCCCCGTCCAGCTTCGAGTCCACCCCTGAGGGACACCCCGCCTGGCCTCGGCACCGTTTAGAGCGCCAGGGAGGAAGCCAGGGGCCCACGTTCCAAGAAAGCGCTGTCCAGTGGGATGATAAGTGCATGCTTCTAACCCCGAGGGGACGCGGGACAGCCACCCCCCGAGATGGGGGCCGAGGGCCGTCTGCTGGGCGGCGCCGAGAGAAAGCCCCCCCAAGGTTCAGGATTGCCACCACGAGGAGAAAGGCCTCCACCCCCGGGGGCCTTGCTGGAGCAGAGTGGCAGGTGGCTGCCTTCCTCCCCACCGGGCCCTGGCCCCTGGCGGGTCGCTCTGCGGCCTGGGGAGCAGGCCCCTGACCTAAGCAGGGCTGGGTCGGGAAGGCCCGGCGGCCTCTGGGACGCTGCCTGCCCGGGGAGGTGTGGCCCTGGGACCGAGGCCTGTGTGGTCCGATATGTCCCATGTTGCCTCCCCAACACGCACGGTTACATAAACGGTGATAGCACTTCATAAACATTTTTCTAACATGCGGAATGTCTGACATGAATTTCAGCTATTTTAGAACTAATAAACAGCCGTCAATGCCGCGGCCGACGCGGAGCAGAAGCCGCAGCGCTCGAGGGAAGATCAAAGGCACGAGCAGGGAAGGAGCAGCGGAGGGCGGGAGGGAGCCGCCGGGGCCTGGAGGCAGGGCTCTGCGGCGGGCGCGGGCGGGTCGACGGGGGTCCAGGGGCCGGGCCGCCTCGCGCCGACCCACGGTGTGACGTCCGTGCCCGTCCCGGCCGGGGCCTCCGGGGCTGCGTCTGTGCTGGCCGGTGCGCACCGTGCCGGGCGCCTCGCCAGCCGCCCGGCCTCGGAGCCCGAGGCTGGCGCCACGGCGCCGGCCTGCGGAGGCCAGGCCGAGGCCCCAGCGTGCCGAGCCACGTGCCTCCAGGATGGGCTCCGTGGGCCCCCAGGGCGGCCCTGGGCGTCGGGACACCCGAGCGCGTGTCCCAGTCGGCCACCAGCCCGACGAGCCTAGGGCTGCCTGCTCTGGTCTTCGTAGGTGCCCTCCTGTGCCGGGGCTGGGAGCCGGTCGGGGGCGTCGGGGACATCCCACCCGAGGACCCGCACTGGCAGCTGTATCCCGGCAGCTCAGAGCCCAGGAATCTGAGGGGACCGTGTGGACGTGCGGGAGCAGGTGCACGGGAGCTGCTGGGAACGCCGAGACCCACACTTACGGGGGCGACACAACGGAGACAGATGTGCCGCCTGTTCTGTGCGAGCCTGGGGGATGCGGACGGGGCCCTCGCACCCTCTGTGCCCACCAGGGCTGCGCTGAAGGAACGGATGATGAGTGCGTGAAGGTGGGGAGGAAGCCTTTGGCTCTGCCCGCCTGGCTGCTGGTTCTTGGCCACTTGCCTGACCCAGACTCGGTGACTTGTGGGGCCGGGGTCCCCTTCGCACCTGCTGTGGTCCCCGAGGCTGTGCCCTTCCAGCGTGCATGCTCCCTGTGCTACTTCTCAGGGGTCGGTGAGTGGGACTCATGGGCAGTCCCTGGCCCCTTCCCACAAGCACGGCGTGTCTCCCCGAGGTCTGTCCCTAACACCGCGGCATGAGGCCCTGCCCATGGAAGATCGTGTCCCTCTCTCCCCTGATTCTCCAGAGCGCCCCCCGCCCTCATACTCGGAGAAGCAGAATCTTCCCAGAGGCCGGCAAGGCCTCGTGACCCTGGCCTCGCTCTGTGCCCTCTTTCAGCTTCCTTGCCCTGCCTCCTTCCCGGAGAGCTCCTGCCTCAGGGCCTTTTCACCTGTTGTCTGCTTTTCTCCTTTCCTTCTTCATACATTTTCTGTCCTGCCGCCACTCAACTGTCTGCTTCAGGATGGGAGGTGCTGGCTGCCTTCACAGCTGCCTTCACAGCTGCCTCAACACACTGGCATCTGTTGTGGGGTGAGCTGTGTCCCCCAAAAGATATATTGAAGTCCAGCACATGTAAGTGTGGGCTCATTTGGAAACAGGGTCTTTACAGACGTAGTCAAGCTAAGGTGAGGTCACCAGGCTGGGCCCCGATCCAGCGGCTGGCGTCCTCATGAGGACAAACACTGGGATGAGCTGCGGGGAGACAGTGGCAGAGACGGGCAGGATGAAGCCCCTGGCCCCCGGGAGCTGGGGGGCAGGCCAGGAAGGACCCTCCCACGGGAGGCACCTGATTTCAGACTTCTGGCCTCCAGAGACCGGAAGGGGGTGGATTTCTGCTGCTGGGGCCCTGGGACGAAGCACATAACAGACGATAATCCGTAGTTCTGAGTGAACGGACGTTTGAGGAAGCCGGGAATTCCTCCGCCAGGGACGTCGCCTCAGGGCTGGGGGCTTCCCAAGCTATGCGCCCCCTCGACCTGTCTGGGTCTCGCCACCCCCACTCCCGGCCCACTCGGACCTGGGGCAGCCGGGCCTTCCTGAGCCCCACAGCCTGGCACCTCGGACCCTCTTCCCCCGAGAGGAGGGCCTCTGAGTTTCCCCCTGAACCCGGGTCAGGAGAACCCAGGGGCAGGTGGGGTGAAGGCGGAGGGGAGGAGCCAGCCCAGCCCATTTCCAGGGTCCCAGGGCTCACACCTGGTGCCGGTCGTTCGGGACAGTGACTAACCCTGGCCCGGCTCGGGATTCAGAGAGAAAGTTCCAGTAGGTGTAGTCCTGGCTTCCGCCATCTGTCACTACAAGGCAGAGCCCTGCTGCTCCCTGCCGGCCCCACCTGCCAGGCCTGCCGGACGTCTGGGGGCCGAAGGAACCCCAGAGCCCGGCGGGAAGGGGCCTAGGAGGCGGGCGTGGGGCTGCTGGTGGGGGCTGGGCCTCCCCAGGGATCTCCCCCAGATTCTTCCTGGGGGCCCCCCGCCCCCCGGGGACAATGACACAGGAGACCCTGCTCACACGCACAGGCCGGCTGTGCTCACAAGTCTTGCCGGGAGCCCGCCCAGTGGAGAGTGTGGTAGGGGCACACCGGTGCGGGGTGGCGGTTGGGGGGGCTGCGGCGCGTCACTGAGAGCCCTGGGCCTGCGTGTCCTCGCGCGTGGAGCAGGGCTGCCGGGAAGGCCGACGGGCCACACGGCCATGCCACCGGCTCGCGGGCCTTTCCCCCGCCCGCCAACCCATCCCTCTGGGACCCCGTCCGTGCCCTGACCCCAGAATGCAGACCCCAGGGGCAGCGGTCAGACGAGGGCCTCACCCGCGTGACGTGGACCCTCCTGGGGATTCCCGCGGCCGAGCTGGCCGTCCAGCCCCTCCTCCCACAGCCTCGGGGGCTGCCGGTCCCTGCAGTGGTGAGCAGGCCGTGGTGAGCAGAGGCACGGACAGGTTGAGTGACTCGTCCAGGGCCACACGGCTAGGACGTGCAGAGCCGGAGTGTGGCCTGGGTCCCAGCCCCAACCAGCCTGCACCCGCCCCTCGCTGGCCGTTCACGTCCCCTGAGGCTCGCCCCTGCCGGTGTGGAAGGCCACGGCCCGTCCGTGCTGGCCACCGTCCGGCTGCCGGCTCCCAGGCTGCGGTGTGCGCTGGGCTCGGCCCGCAGGGCCCTGAGCGTCTGTGCTTGTCCACCCTCCCAGGGTGCCCTCCCTCCCAGGGTGGCGGGAGCAGGGCGAGGGGCCCACAGACTACCTCCTGGTGCCCGGAGCTGGCCTCCGCCCCGGGGAGGCCACCCTCCTTCCAGAGAGAGACCTGGGAGATCGGAAAGACGTGCCCGGCACACGTTCCTCGCCCCCGGGTGCCCGAGAGCCCCGCAGACCGGCCGCAGCAGCCCCAGGGCGACCGGGCCTGGCCCTCGCGGCGGGTGCCCAGCAGCCCCGCACGGCGTTCTCGCTGGAGAAGGAAGGTCTCTCCTCCTCCTGGCTGTGGCTCCCCACCAGGCCCCTTCCCTGTCTGGGGGCATCGGCAGACACCTCCGCTTGGCAGCAGAGCCTGGCACGACCCCCACCCGGGCTGGGTGGCCGGACTGCCCTGGGGTGTCGGCCGGGAGGCTGCGTGGAAAACCCACCCTATCTGTCACTGACAGGGGCTGCACCATGGGCCCTCTGGAGTGTCATGGAGGGGGCAGAGGGGGGCCCAGGCTCTCGGGGAAGCAGACCGGAGGGGAGCAGGTCGGCTCCCTCCCCCTCTACCTGGCCGCCTGCCTGCAGGGCTCCGCCCACCTGAACCTTGGCGCCGGGGACACCAGCATCCACACGCCCCCAAGCCGCACACTGCCTCCCGCCCACCCGACCCGCCCACACTAGTGCAGACTACGGCCGGAGGCCACCTCGGGTCCCTCTTAAGTTTAGTAGCAAATATACTTGGCGTCAGCACCTCGCCCCTGCCTCGGTTTGGGGATGAAAATTGGGGATAAAGCCCCACGGAGCTGTCTCTGCCTGTGCCCAGCAACACGGGGCCCCCGAGTCACACGTGGCTGCTGAGGACAGGCTGGCCCCAGCGTGCAACCCGCAGAGACCCAGCTCAGACACGCGGTCCCAGAGGGTCACGTCAGCACCTTCTGCGGAGGTGACACGCTGGAATGATAGCCTTTTGGATGCGCACGGTTAAAATATTATTAAATGCATTGTTTCTTTCCCTTTCCTGTTATGGCCACTTTGGAATCACGCACGTGGCTGGAGGTATGGTTGTCCCGGACCGCACCGGGCGGCCCAGGAGGCAGGCGTATGACAAGCAGACGGGTGCGTGACGAGCACTGTTCGGGTCCCGGTGAAGTGCAGGGGCGGCTGCCCGAGAGCAGGGCGGGGTCAGCCCCCCTCAGAGGCCCGGCGCCCCGCTCCGCCTGCACAGGCCCGCCCTCCACCTGAGTGAGCAGAGTCCTGGGCCGGCACTGACCCAGCTTGGCCAAGATGGGGGCCCCCCGCCTTCCAGTCTCCAGGCCTGAGATTCTTCACTTTGGGGGACGGGACGAGGATGAGGTCCGGCCGCCTCGCCAGCACGCGGGACCCTCGGGGACGCTGAGGTTCACGCACTCGCCGTAAAAGGATCCAGGCCCGTGAGGTCGTACGGGCTGGGTTTCCGCGGCCGGCGGCAGGCGAGGCGGCCTCTCCTGCGTGGCTCCTCCAGGCGGAGGCGAGAAGGGCGGTGAGGGGGCCCGGTGTCCTGGGGCGGCTGTGACGAGGCCCCACAGACCAGGGCCAAAACAGCAGAAATGAATCTTCTTGCGGTTCTGGAGGCTAGAAGTCCGGGATCGAGGTGTCCGCACGGCCGGTGCCTTCTGGGCGAGGATCCGCCCGGGCTCCGCGGCCGCTCCTGGTGGGCGCCGTTGCCGGCCACCCCCGGGCTCCTTGACTGCGAAGGCAGCACTGAACCTTTGCCTTCGTTGTCACGTGGGCTTCTCCCTGTGCGTGTCTGTGCCCCAATGTCCCCCTCCTATCAGGACACCAGTCACATTGGATCCGGGCCCCTCCCAATGAGCAACACCTTAATGGAGCAAATCTGCGGCCGCCCTACTTCCAGCTAGGGCCACATTCTGAGATACGGGGGGTGACGCTTTCAGTGTGGATTAGGTGGGGACGCAATTCAATCCATACCCTTGGTGGGGGGGGCCGGCAGCCCCCATCCTGGACTCTGTGTACGGCAGGCCCCAAGTCTGACTTGTGCTTGAAGCCGGTGCAGAGTGGGGCCAGGGGCCCCAAGGTCAGGACGAAGCCCCAAGGTCAGGACCCACCGGGTGGGCTCCCCGGAAGCGATGCCTGTTCCAGCGGCCCGAGGGGAGGGGTGCTCAGGAGGAGGGTGGGCAGGGAGAGCTGAGCACGGTGGACCCACCCCCCCCCAGCACAGAGGCGGTCCAGGAACTGCCCGGCCCTGCTCCTGACCTTCCCGGGGGCCCCGGCGCTCAGCGGCTCCGGGAGGCCCTGCTTTTTCAGTTTTTCCTTGTTTTCGGCCTACAGCCGAATTTAACTGTAAAGAGCAATAAATTATGGATCAGGAAAAACATTCCTTGTCGCCACAAAGGACGTGGCTGTCCCCGGATGACTAGCGACTCTGAATTAACATTATTCAGTATTTATAACTCCCGCCGGACAGAACTCACAGACGTCCCTGGGAAGTCCTGCCCCTGGTGTATTTTTAGAGCCTATTGTCTGTCCTGACGGGGTTCTCTGCAACTTGCCTCGGCCGAGGAGGGAGCGTGAGAGTCGTCTAGGTCTCAAGGGAGGCCCAGCGGGGCCCAGCCCTCTCTCCGCAGGACGGGAGTGGGTGCTGGGCACCCGGGGAGGGGGCGCCTGTGTCCATCTCAAGTCCGGCATCCGCTCCTCCAGGGCTGGCCCTCCCGACACCTGCTGCGTGCCCACCGCTCAGCTGGGAGCTGGGGACACACTCCTGGGGTCTCAAGCACGCGTCGGGGGGCCCCTGGAGGGCCGGTGGGGCAGCTGAGACTCAAGGGCGGCTGAGCAGGGCTGGGGAAGAGAGCGGGGGGCCCCCCACAGTCATGGTGGGGCGGGAGTGGGCTGGAGGGGCGGGGGGGTGCCGTGGAGAGCGCCCGGTGTCCCGAGGATTTGTCCCTGGTCTCCAGGGGCTGTGCCTCCTTTCGGGGTCACAGAGAGGACCCAGCGAGGGGACCCTTCTCTCCTCCAGATCCGGGCCCGGACCGAGCCGCGTCGGGCCGATGAGGCTGACGAGACCCTCGGGGTGGGGCCTGCCCTGTGTTCCGCCAACGGTGGCCGGTACTCCACGAAGAGTGAGCACTTACCCTCCACCCGCAGCTCCCCACCCTGTACTGTCCTGGACCTGCCCGGTCTCCCCCCAGGGGCCCTGAGGTGCGGGTTTGGGGACCCCCTGGCGGCCCCCGCCTCTGGCCTGGCTGTGTGTTCTCCGGGCTCCCCGGCAAAGGCCCGGCGTTCTAAGTGTCTCTTGGCCTCGGGGGCGTAGATGCACTTTATTTGAGTAGTTAACATCCTCTCTCATTCATAAAATAAACAAGGGAGGTTTATCGGCAAGTGGCCGTGAGCCCCGCGGACGCCCTGCGGGGCCGAGGCCGGGAAGCCCTCAGAACTTGACCACCGAGGGGAGGGGAGGCGCGGGCCGGAAGCGGACAGACCTAATATTTTACTTTGGAAGGCTGACGGGGCTGGGCTGGAGGGTCTTAAATCTTTCCCCAGAAAACCCTGGCGGAGCTTGGGAGGGGCGGCGGCCCGTCAGCTCGGCGGACGACACACGCCCGCTCAGAGGCCGTGGGACGGGGGCTTCCTGCGTTTAGTTTGCAGGCTGCAGAAAAGCTCATTACACTCTCCCTAAACCCCGGGCTCCGGGCCGAGCGCGAGGTCCCCGGAGGGGCCGTGTCCCGTACCCCCCTCCCCTGGAACCCGCCGGAGTGTCACGGAGGGAAGGGGCCCCCTGAGCCGTCCATCTTGGCGAATCCTGTTCCGTGTCTCGGGGGGACGGACTTGCCGGCTCCGCTGAAGAAACCCCACCGCTGACTATGACCAGAGCCGAGGCTCAGGCCGCTGCCCACAGCCCCTCGGCCCCTCCCCCTTCACCCCCAAGAGCGGGAGATGGCCCGTGCCTGCCACCGTCGAGCTGATGACCGCCGCCCATTCTCCTGGCGACACCACGTCCGAGCCGTCGGAACCCAGGCCCCAAGTTTCCTTGGGCGGCTCAAGTCCCAAGGACATGCTTTGTCAGCCTCGAGCCGGCCGGTGCCCTTGGCTGACCCAAGGGTTCACCCCACAGGGTGAGGGTCAGGGCCCCCCGCTGGCCGGCCCCAGGGGTGTGAGATCCCTCCGGACTCTCCGAGCATCCCCCCAG
>PITB01023461.1:11410-25796 GCA_004024585.1 Paradoxurus hermaphroditus
GGCTGTGCAGGGCGGGACAGCAGCGAGCGCTCTGTCTGGGCTTCCTGACTGGGGTTCCCGGAGCCCTTGCCCGCGCGGCGGAGGGGGGAGCTGCCGTCCACAGCAGGGCCTCGCCCTCGTGGCGGGGTGCTTCTCTCCCCGCCCCCTTCCAGGGACCTGGGAGCACGGCTTGCATGGATGACCCCCACACAAGTCCCCCTCTGGGAGCGTGCTTCTGGGGACCCCGCCTCACCCAGGACCCCTCACCTCACACCTGCCTTTCTGGGGACCCTGCCTGACCCCTTCTGTCCCCGTCTTCGACTGTCCTCAGCAGGACTGAGAGCCGTGGGGTGACTGAGGACAGACAGAGGCCCACCGTCCCCGTGGTGGGAGGAAGGCCGGGCTCGGCAGGGGCAGGTGGTTCCGGGAGGGGCTGGCCAGCCTGTCCCTCGCAAGCCAGAAGGGACACGGGGCCACACACGCCCTGATTCCGCCACCGCTGAGTGCGGGCCAGGCCCTGGGCTCGGTCCTGTGTCGTCTCCTCCCCGGTCATAAAAGCCTCAGAGGAGGCTCAGGGGAAGACGGTGAGAACGAGCTGTAATTGTTAACCATTCTCAGGGAATGATCTTTACGGCTCTCTCTCCACAGTCCCTCGGTCCTGTAACCCACCTCTCTTCTCAGGCAAGCCGGCTGTCTCCCTCCTGCAAGCAGGGCCCCAGGCGGTGGGGACGCCTGTGCTTGGAGAGACCTCCTATCAGCGCCCGAGAAAGACTTCGTGGAGGAGGTAGCATCAGAGGGTCCGGGCCCCTGTTAGGCACACAGAGGGAAGAGCACGTGCAAAGGCCCGGAGGCCTGGCGAGCTTGGATGCTGGCCAGTGTCACCCACGCCTGAGAGTGGAGGCAGGCGTGGGGGAGGGGAGCCCTCCGGTCTCGGGGTGGTCAGGCTTCTGGCCCAGACCCGCGTTATGGAAAACCGGAGCCGGGGCCGCGAGGAGGGGTGGGGGATGGGCGGCTGGATGGGAGGGGGCCGATGGCGGGGAGGACCCTCCCTGGGGGTTCTGCGGAGACCACGGGGGAGCAGGGTCTGGCAGCAGAGGGGCGCGGGTCGTGCGGGCGTGGCCCCCGCGCCGGGAGGCCCGGGTCCCCGTGTGCGGGAGCCGAGCCCCTCCTTGGCCGGCTGGCTCGGTGGTGGTGGAGGGGAAAGCCGTCCGCCCGCGAGGGAGAAGTCCGGATTCCTCAGGGCGTCCTGCCCCAGAGTCCGGTGTGGGGGCCTGCTCTGGCCGCCCGTCCTCCCAGCCACCCTCCTCCCTCCCCCAGGCCCCAGCCCGGCCAGACGCCGTCCACCGGCGGTGCCGAGAGCCCTTTATCAGATAATAAATAAGGCGGCTGGAGCCGTCCGTGTCAACATCTTGGCGGGCGTCACAGGGCATTGGAGGTGGGGGGGCTGCCTGCCGCGGCCTCCGAGTGGTCGTCGAGGGCCGGCCGCCCCCACCCCGGCTCCAGCAGGGCTGCGGGGCTCAGCCCGCCCCCTCCCCTTCGGGGCCCGGTCAGCCGCTGCCGAAGCCAACGTGGGAGGAAGGACGGGGACCCCGGCGCCCGCAGCCTCGCAGCCTCAGGGGGCACCTGTGGCCTCCGTCTGCGGGATGGGGGTCCACCCGGGGGCCGGGACCCCCGCCTCGTCGCCCTCGCTCTGAGAGCCTGTCCCCGCGGCCCGGAGGAGGGCAGCCCGCTGGGCCGCCGCTAGCTGGCCGCGGTTCGTGGCGGAGGCGGGCGGCGAGGAGTCACAGAGGAGCGGCGGCCCTTTCCCGGAGACGGCAGCCGGCTGTGTTTGGTGGCAGAATGGCCTGTTTTTGATGACGGTGACAGCAGTAACGGTTCTTTTCTAAGAAATGTCCTTATTTGGTCAAGTGAAAGCTTGTACCCTGTATCGCTCGCCCCAAAGAACCACTTTCTCTTCTTAAGGAGCTTGTTCCGTTCTCCAGGCGAGCACCTCAGAGCACGGCGCCCATTTTTCGTCGAGCCGTCTTTCGCGGTGGCCCCGGCCCTGCTCCCGGAGCCCTCGGGTCCCGCAGGGCTGTGGGTGTGTGGGGGGAGGCTGGGCTACTGGGGTTCAGCCGGGGCGGCGCAGAGGCACTGGGTGAGGCTGCGGCACAAGGGCCCGAGGGGACACACGCGCACCCTGGCCGCGCACGGACGCAGTCTCGGCCGAACGCAGCCCTGGGTCCACCCGAGGGGACGGGCGGGCAGTGTCCCCTCCAAGGAGCCCTGCGACCCTGTCCCTGGGCGGCCCGGAGTGAAGCCTTAGGGTTCTAAGTGGGCAGGTGGGGGGCCAGGGAGACTCTGGGTGTCTTTCCTATTCCTCTGTGTCCTCAGCTCCGCCCGCCTCAAGGCACCCGGGACGGACCCCAGTGACCCCCTCAGTGGATGGGACAGCTGCAGGCTCAGGTCCCCTCCTCCGGGCTCTCAGGTGGCTCTAGCTCAGGAGGCGAGGGGACTCGAGACACCGTCAGGCCACGCGGACGAAGCGGCCTTTCTGTCCTGTGGCTCCGATAAGCGGCCGGGCTGCCCAGGCCGCCACCTCCCTGACCCATCCGGTGGCTTCCGGCCAGCCAGGCGGGGCCGAGGGTGGGCTCGCAGGAGGAAGCGCCGCAGGAAGGGGGGTGCTGGCGGCTATATTAAGGCGCCGAGTCCCGACGGCTTCCGGCCCCAAAGGGGCACTGGGGGGAAAGGCTTAAATTAGCAGCAACACCCATGCCCAGAGGTAGGGCGCTTGGCTCCCTCGTCCTGGGCATGACACATTAACAATGACAGAATCGGAGGAGATGGCTGCTTCCTTCCCTCATTGTCAACCCCCCTTCCTGTCGAGGACTCCCGTTCACGGGTACCGCCTCCTCCTCTCCATGAGGACCCTACCTGTACTACTGTGGACACCTCCGGGAAGCCTCCTTGGGTTGGCGAGTGCAGAACACTGCCCCCAAATACAGGGGCCTCCGGGTCTGGACCAGCTGCACACGTGTGTGGTCCGCCTGGCCGTAGGCACATGGCGCCCTCCTCGACCTACAGATGGGGAAACTGAGGCTCCAATGAAGGCCACTGGGCTCCCAGGCGGTAGCACTGCTGGGCGAGGATGCCGTGCTGTCCCCTCCAAGCCCGGGCCCCCACGCGGGCCCCGCAGTGGCCAGGGGCCCCGTGCCAACGCACGGAGCCCTGGTCTCCCTCATCAGAGCAGAGGGAGGCAGTGCAAGCCCGGAGGAGGTCCCCCAGGGTGGCTCCCGCCGCGTCCTGCCCTCTGGGGCCTGTCCCCTCACCTGGAGTCTGGCCCCACCCCCCGCCAGCCCCAGAGAGTGGACGGTGCCCTCCCCTCAGCTGCTTGGGGCTGGGAAGGCAAGTTGCCACTTGGTTCTCACAAAGTAACAGTCAGGGTCTCTGGCTCAGGACCCTGCGCCTAGTTGGTGGGCAGGGGGTGGGGAGGGGAGGGGCGCTGCCCTGCCCAGCTGGGCAGCTCGGCACCTCTCTGCCTCACCGGCTCGCTTGGGAGTGGCCTCTCGGGAAGGGCAGCCTGAGGCCTGCGGGCACGGAGACGCGATGGCATTGGGCTCGACCCCCGTGGCAGGGGCGTCCTGAGCCCCGCCCACCAGGCACCTTGTTCTGTGGCACTCACACAGTGAGGCAGCAGTGTCCGGCCCGCCCCCCGCACCGGGGTCAGTGGGGACACGGGGGCTGCCAGCGCCCCAAACCTGCGTGCGTGTTCCCTGTACCCTGACGGCAGCCCGGAGAGGCGGCACGCGGCGGGACGGGGCCTCAGACCCGAGTCCCCCGAACACCCAGCCCGAACACCCAGTGATGACTTCTCGACGTGCGGGCCCCCAGGCTGGCCTGGCGTCCCTCTCCCGTGCTGGTGGGCGACCTCAAAGCCGCTCTGTGTCTAAGGGCCTCCTGGCTGACCCGGCGTGGCCAGTGAGGTCCAGCAGACCAACACACGGAGACAAGTGTCTGGAAGGAGACGTGGCCTCAGGGAGCCCTGGACCGCTGCTGACCCGGCGGGCAGGGACCAGGCCGGGAAACCCCCAGGCGTCGGCAAAAGGAATGAAAATCAGCATCTTTATTTTACTTTTTTAACTCATGGCATCATTTGTCTTCAAATAATAATAATAATAAAAAAGACAAGACAACATCACACGTAAATTGTGCTGCCTGAACTCGAGGTACAGCCTCAGGATGAACGGACGCGTTCTGGGAGCTGACGCCAGGGACCCCGGCTTCTAAACATGAGCTCTACCCAGGGCGGCCCGGCGGCCGTCGCGCGGCGTTTGGGGCCGAAAGGCAGCAGTTGAGCCACAATGAGGACGCGGCCCTCTGGCAGGTGCGCCCCACTCCTCCCCACGCCTGGTTGCCTCCCCGACGCCAGCTCTTGCTAGCCGTTCGGTGCCCGCAGGCACGGCTCTCTCTAGCTGGCCCGACCAACTAATGGAACATGCCGGCCCGCGAGGGAAGGCTTCTGTGAGTAAAGGGGTGTTAATAATACGGGGCCCCAGGTCCTTTACTCTGTCGGAAACAGTCACGATACACGGATTCAATCAGAACGAGGCCCTTTACTGCCGCCTCCGGGGAAACCACCCAAATAAATACACAAGTAAATGATGACTGTGGTGCGAATGGCTTGCCCGAGGGGTGGCATCCTGGCACAGTGCACAACGTGCACATCCGTCCTTAGCAGTCCTTCACTCATAGGAGGGAAAGTTCTTTGTGCTGTGTCTTTATCCATCGAGGTGACAAAAAGGACAGATCCTGAGCTTGAGGAGGTCCCGTGTCCGCTGGCTCCCCCCACTCACGTTGCCTGCCTGACCTCCGCCCTTTCACTTGTGATCCTGGTTTTACGACAGGTGGGGTTTTTTCTGACCGCTACAGTGCGTCAGCACGGCGACGGCAGATGCGGACGGGAGAGCCGCTGGCAGTGGGCACCCCGGGTCGGCCCCAGCGGGAGTGGCCCAGGCAGAGCGTCACACGGCATTTGGGGGAGTCCCCTGCTGTGTGCAGGGGGGCTCAAGGCCTTCTCATCAGTCTGTCCCCCTTTCCGAGGCCCGACCGCCGTCCGTACAGAAGACCTTCCTGCCACCGTGTTGACGGTCGCCCAGTGCCTCAAGGGCCCGCTGGCTCGTCTCTTCCGGCAGGTGGGCCCGGTTGGTACCCGAGGACCTAGGCCAAGGCCAGCGCACACCAGGCCTCCTGGCGCAGGGCCCCTCCGAGGCCGGCCTGGGGGCCCAGGGCTGCGGAGGGAAAGGCAAAGTCCTCGGGCTCGAACTTGAACTCCATGTGGCTGGGAGCCAGGGGGTCGTCCGCCCGGCCAGAGGCCTGCAGGGGAACAGGGGGAGCATGGGAACGCAGGAATGGCCGGATGGCCTCGCTCGGGGTAGGGAGCCTCGGGAGCGGGACATCTGCCTTAAGGGGCCTCCTCAGACTGGGGAATAGGAGGGGAGGCCCGGTGTGACGGACAGGGTAACCCACGCGGGGCGTTCCGCCTGGCGTCGGCCACAGGCCCGCCGCTGCTCCCAATGACCAACTGTGTGCCCGGCCCTGAGCTCCTTCCTGGGAGAGGCTCTTGGGGGCACTCGTGGGGGTCCGACCTGGCTGGGGAGTCGGGGTTCCCTGAGGAGGTGCCGGGAGCCAGCTCTGGGTCCCCCGTCCCACCCCACCTGCCTTACCTGGGAGGCGACGCTGGGCCCCGGGCACGAAGGGGACGCCAGGACGGACTGGGGTTTCAAAGTGGCCGCTGAGCCCTCGGAGTCCGGGACGGCGGGCGGGGAGGCCGTGGGGTCCCCTGCGCAGCACCCTGCAAGGTGGGGCACATCCGGCCTCGCGGCTCACTCACGGGCGGGAGGGACCGGGCGCGGCACCCTCGCTCGGCTCCGCGGCCCCTCAGCTGGGTGGGCGCGCACCACCCGGCCCCTCCCCAGACCGGACGGGCCCCAGGATCAGGGGTATTTGCACTTCGGGAGGACGATGCTTGAACTAAACATGCAAATCTCCGGTGGTGGAAATTTGCGACACTCAAAGCGACTCCACGGGGCAAATGTGTACCCCGCAGGAGGGCTGGGGACGGGGCTCCTCGCGGCCCCCCGGTGGGCCCCGGCCCCTCACACCTGAAGGGCCCTTGGTCTTCACGACGCCCTTGGCCTTGCGTTTCCGAGTCTGAATGCTCTCCTTCTTCATGGCCAGGGGCCTCGGCACCTGGCAGGGGCGGGCAGGGGCAGGTAACTGGTGCTGTCTTTTCTCACCCTTGTGCCTCTTGAATGGCCACATGCCCTGATGTCGGCACTGCAGAGCTAGTCACTCTGGGAGGTGACCGAGTCATCAGAGCGCTGGGGGAGCCGCCAGCCCTGGGCTTGGGGCCTTCCTCCCGGCGAGGCGGCCAGAGCCGGTCCAGGCCCAAACCCGCAGAGCTGTAGGGGCCAGGAGGGCTCTAGGGCTGCACGGAGGCCACACTAGGGGACCTAGCCTCTGTCCCAGGATGAATGGCTGCAGGCCTGCCCCAGCGACGCTGAGCCTCAGTAGGCCCATCTGCGAAAAGGGCCCAAGGGTAACGGCATAGGCTTGGTGCCCGCGGTCAGTGGGGGGCCCTGGGGGAAACATGCTCAGCCCCGCCCTCCTCCTGCCTCCCCGTGACTCACGTGACCTGAGGAGGGCAGCCCCGCCCCCGCCCCGCCCCTGCCCCACCCCCGAGGCTCACCCCGTGCAGCTTCATGTACAGACCGCAGGCGTTGCACACCGGTTCCCCGTCCGCGTTGCGCCGCCACAGCGTGGTGTTGGTCGTGTGGCAGTTGGTGCAGCGGAGGCCAGCGCGGCGGGACGAGGACTGCGGACGGGGGAGCCTGGTGTGAGCCGGGGGCCCGGGCCCCGCGGCTCCACCGCCCGGGAGGCACGCGGGCCGGCTCCAGCCCCGGCCGGACGCTGGACGCTCTGAGGAGCGCACTGGACCTGGACAGGGCCCGGCCTGGGTCTCTCCCTGGGAAGCCGAGCCACACCCTGACTCCGTCTAGAAAGCAGCTGCTTTTACCGGACGCGATGGGAGTTTCCTCTCCGGGCCGGTCCCTCTCTTCCACCTGCCTCTCGGGTGCCGGGAGCTGTGCACACAGCGGGTGCCCCCTGTCCTCCTGGAGCCCACCGGGCGGCGTGAGGCGGGGTCTCCTGCCTGCCGCCTGCCCGGGCCCAGGATCCCAAGCCCCGCCTGTCGGTCCACCTTCCTGGCACAGGAGGGGGCCTTAGGGCCTTCCCCAGGCTGCCGAATTTAGCAGAAAAATAGGACGGTCCCAGGACGCCCGGCTGGAACAAATACCCTGGAGGCGTGCCTCCCTCCGGGCACTGTTCGGGACACACTCACACTGCAGTGATAGTTGCTGTTGATCCGAAATTCACATTTGGCGGAGGAGCGTCTTCTCTGTTGTCCCTGACCCTGACCTGCCCCTCTGGGCCGGCCTCCTGCGCCTCCGCTCTGCCCACCCAGCCGCTCCCTCCGGGCTCCTCCGGCCATCCCGCCTTCCAGAAACACTGCACCATCACCGGAAGGTGGGAGTCGGCCACACTCTCCCTGGGCCCTCACGCCCCCTCACACCGAATCCCTCCCGTGGAAGCCCTCCCGCCAGGGCGCAAGGGTGCCAGTGCCAGGCCTCGGACGTCCGTGCTGGGTTCAGTAGCGCCCACAAGACACCCCCGGAGCTGGCCCGCCCCTCCCACAAACGTCCCCACAGCCGCCTGTCTGTGCGTCTTGGAGGACGAGGAGCCTTGGGCACCAGCGCCGCAGCCGGCCACGCACAGGTGTGCCCCCCCTCAGGTGTGCCCCCCAGGTGTGTCTGCCCCAGGGGTGTCCCCCTCAGAAGTGTCCCCCCGGCCACAGGTGTGTCCTCCCCACAGGTGTGGAAGCAACTCCAGACAGAGCTCGATGCTGTGTGTGCGTGCATGTGCGCGTGTGCAGAAAACAGCCAGGAAGCTCAGGAGCCTTCTCTCCATATCCTGGGAGTGCGAGGGAAAAATCTGGAACCCGGATTAAGGAGTGAATTCTTTCTTCGTGCACATAAATTAAAATTAAGAAAAAGAGGGGGGAAAGGACCTGGAAAGCAATTAAAAACGTTTGCTCCTTAAATTTTCCGCCGCCCTCATCGGGCCGTGCGCTACAGAGGGGGCGCCGCGGCTCCCAGGCCGGACAGACGGCCTCCCTCGGCCGAGCGCACCGCGGGGACACGGCCCGGTGCCGTCCCTGCCCTGACAGACGCCCGGAGCCTCTGTCCCTCCTCGCTGCCCACGCGGGCGGCCCGGCCTGGCGGCTCTCAGGGCCCCTCGCTCTCCCGGCCGCGTTCTGTTTTTCTTTTCTGGTCTGTGCTTTTCAGAAGAAGTTAAACTTGGAAGCCCGCTGGCTGCAGCAGCGCCGGGCTCTGCACGCGGCTGACTCCAGCGGAGAAATCAGGACGCCGGGCGGCCGAGCGCCGGGAGCAGGGAGGCGGGCGAGGGGCCGCGGCTGCTGGGCGGGGAGGGGCGAGGCCAGCGCGCACGGCGGAAAACACTTCTGAAAGTCAGTGACGTGGCTCGAAACTCCCCAGCGGTACCGCGGGGGGGCGGGGGAGGGGGATGGCCTGACTTTAAAATGAGTCCCCTCATCTCCTCATCCCGCTCTCGGAAAAGGACACGCGGTGGACGCTTGCCCGGATAAAGTGTGTGTGTCCCTTGCGGGCCAGGGGCAAACCGTGCGAGGGACGAGCCTGTGAGGCGGCCGCGCAGGAAGGAAAACCCAGGGTCCTCGGTCAAGGTCGAAGGATGCGGGGCCCCACACGGCACTGGCCCCTTGCTGGAGCTGGCGCCCGCGGCCCTCTGGCCTTGGCCGCGGGGCTCTGACGTTGGGGGGGGGCGGGGGGCTCTCGAGTACCTGGCCACACAAGCAGGCACGCAGGGGGCCGTCGAGCCGCCTCGGCTCTCCCCGCTCGCTCGTCCGCACTGACAGCAGCCTCGGGTAAGAGGCTTGAATCGCGGGATGCAAAGGGCAGAGGAGACACGAACTCCTGTTGGGACCGGGGGTGAGGGGTGGGGGGGGACGCACGCTGGTTATCGTCACCTTCCTGTGCTGGCGGCGAGCTTCTAGAACTGTTGTAATCATTTAAAGGAAGGTTAGGACAGTGCTCTCCGGGCTGGCCACGCATGAGGGAGAGCGAGGCACAGAGCAGGGGCCCTTCTGGGGTGACAGGCCCGGCCCCCCACGGCTGCCTTGGGGACCGGGCTCTGGTCCCAGCACTCTCTGAGAATCTCGGAGTTTCCACACGAGCCTGGCCCCGCCAGTGGGGGCACCCTCCCCGAGGGCCACGCAGGAGCCCAGAAACAAATCAGAGCAAACCCCGGGGAGCCGGCTGGGGGGAGAGCCGGGAGCGGGACCCCCCCCCCTGCAAACCCTTCCGAGGCGCGCCCCGCACTCGGCTCTGCGAGGGCCCGCACGCGGGATGGCCGGGCTGCCTCCGAGGCCCTACGGGGGGGTGTCCTTACAGCTAATTGTTCCTCGTGCCCCAGACCAGGACGCAGAGGCCTCGCTGGTCCACAGAGCTGGCTAAGGCCTGTGCAGGTGCCCCGCCTAAAGTGACCTTTACAGCACAGCAGGGGACAGGGTGTGCAGGGGCCTGGGCCGGGCCGGGGTCCACGGCTTCATCCTCAGCGGGGTGCACACAGGTGCCGGGGGCACACAGTCCTCAGAACCCGGGCCCTGCGGCTGACCCCCACGTCAGCAGTTTTCTGCTGGGAGGGGAGCCCGTGAGGGGTGGGGGGCAGGGGGGGGAGGTCCCCAACCTTCTCTTCCTGTTTACCAGTGTGCCCCTCCCTGGCGGGGGGAGAAGGCGTGGAGCAGAGGAGGGCCCGCCTGCTCCTTGGGAGTTGGGGAGGGCGGCCCCCAGGACACCTCTGCTTTAGCCTCAGTTTCCCCATCTGTGAGCCACACCAGATGCCAAGCCAACGCTGCACCTATCGGGGTGGGGGGGCATGATCACAGGGGCAGAAGTATAAGTGAGCGAGTGATATGGATTCTGAGGCACAGTGTGGGGGGAGAGGAGGGGAGGGAAGGGGCCCACAGAGCCGCACACTCCAGGCTAGAACAGGGAGAGAGAAACAGTGGCCTCCCCCAAACTGCCTGGGTCGGTGCTGCCTCCTGCCTGCCTGGAGTGGGGCCTGGAAGGGTCGCGCGCCGGCACAGCCCAGGCCTGAGTGTACAGTAAAGGCCTCTGCTATGAGCACCAGGTAGCCCAGAACAGCAACCACGGCAGGCAGGCCGGGCCACCTCAGCAGCGGCCACCAGGGACGGGTCCCCCACCCAGAACTGGCCGGAACCGACTGACCGGCCAGGACAGGGCTCCGACCGGCATTGGACCAGACGGTCCGGCATCCCCGGAAACAGCCACACCCGGACGTCGGACCCAGGAGCCACTGCGGCCTCACTAACTTTGCAAACAAAGGCAGGCCCTGCCACGCACGGAATTCCTTGAACATCCAAGTTTGCCCGTGAGACGGTAGAGAATGCAGCCCGGCCGGGGGCAGAAGTGAGTCCCCAGCGATCCACGCTGCACCCGCCACGCACCGGGAAAAACCAAAAGTGAAAACAAGTTTCGCACACGGAACCACACAGACCTGGTCTCGGTTTTGGCCCCTGGTATCGGGGAGAAAGTGCTCCCCAAGAGGCAGAGGGCCCAAGGACACACCCCCCCCTCCCGCCTTGGATTTCAACGTCCGGCCACAGAGCAACCGCCAACAGCCATCTTTCCCTCCAAGCCCCGCGCCGCCCTGGGAGCCGCAGGGCCGCGCCCCCGGGGGCCAGGGGTCCGCAGCCGTCCGGCGCTCCGGGTCCCAGGGCACAGGCGCCGGCGGCCCGCACACCCAGGGCGGCGCAGCCTTAAGCTCAGAGCCCCGCGCGCTGGGGCCAGAGCCTCGAGGGGCAGGGCCGGCGACAGGCCCTGCCCCGACACCCCGGCTCCGGCGGGCTCCCGCCCCGGGACCGCAGGCGGCACTCACCAGGCGCTTCTGCGGGCGCACGAGCGGCCGGTTGACTCCGTTCATCTTGTGGTAGAGGCCGCAGGCGTTGCACAGGTAGTGGCCGGTGCCGTCGCGGCGCCACAGCGGCGTGGACAGGGCCCCGCAGTTGACGCACTCGCGACCCTCGCCAGGGAGCTCCTCCAGGAAGTCTGGCGCTGCGGGGACAGGCAGCCGGTCGCGGGCCGAGGCTCTGCCCTTCCCCCGGGGCCCAGCGTCTGCCGCATTTTCCCTTCCTGGGTGCGTGCGCCCTGCTTTCATTTTATTTGAACGTTTATTTTATCTAATTTTACTTTAAAGCTTAACTTTGCGTATCATAAGTCTGGTGCCAGATTAAAAGAAAAGCTGGTAGGGTGGGGGAAGGTAAGGGAGTCAGACCCTCCCAGGCAGGCAACGGAATCGTCCCCCTCACAACCGAGCTGTCATTTGGAACCCCTGGGGAGGTGGGACGGTCAGCACTGGCGGAGGGAGGTGGCCCCAGGGCCTCGGCCTCTGCAAAACGGGCCGCTCAGAAGGGGCGGCGGTGGCGGGGCTGAGCGGATGGTGCCACCCCGCAGAGCCTACAGCGTCTGTCTTTCCTGTCGGCTTGGCTGTGGTGGCGACCACCGTCCCGCCGGGACGACGGCGCAGCTGGGCCTCTGGCACCGCTCGGGCCCGAGCAGGGCAGAAGGCAGAGGTCCCCAGCTCCCTCCCCGGCCGTACCGGGGGCAAGGTGGGAGTCAGTCCTGGGCGAGGGCGGAGGGGACCCGCTTAGTGCGCCGCGGAGCCGGCTGGGGGCCCAAGGCGGCTGGGGGGTGGGCCTGCGAGGCCGCACTGGCGGAGTCGGGCGGCCGAGGGGCTTCCCGCCTGCGGCAAACACGGGCGTGTGGCTCTGGGTTTTTTA
This sequence comes from Paradoxurus hermaphroditus, assembly GCA_004024585.1. Taxonomy (NCBI): domain Eukaryota; kingdom Metazoa; phylum Chordata; class Mammalia; order Carnivora; family Viverridae; genus Paradoxurus; species Paradoxurus hermaphroditus. The sequence continues at coordinate 23,322 of PITB01023461.1, forward strand.
TGGCAGCGGTGAGAAAGTGCCGGTGGTGCCGGCTACTCCGAAAGCGAAAACCGAAAATCTGCCTTAGGAGCCTGGAATCCGATTACCCCCGTTTACACCCCGGGGGAGCGCCTGAAGCCAGGTCTCCAATTAGGGTATGTAAACACTCTAGAACAGAGAGGACCCTGGCGGCTTCATGAGATAAACCGTATTCTGAATTTTACAAAAACCACTTAGAGACTTCTCATAAAAGCGGATGAGGTGGGCTCAGCCGGCAGGACCCGGAAAGCTGGGTTCAGATGGACAGAAGGGGGAAGCCCTTTCTCACTCTGTGTAAGGGCCCAGGATGGCTGTTTCTGTCTCGGGGCGGGTGACATCGTGGCACATGTTGTATTCTGCCCGCGTTCACTGTCCCTGCAGTTCTGGGCCTGGCGGGGGAGCCTCGGCAGGGCTCGGGATGGCACCCCGGTAGGCCCAGCACCCAGCACCCCAGGGTCGCACTCACCGAAGGTGGCTCTGCGGCCCGGGAGGCCAGCCGGTCGGCCCTGGAGACCGCGCAAGACGCTGCCCTCGAAGGGTCCGGAGGTCCAGGACGGGGCCACCTCGGTGCTCACGTAGGCGGGGTACGCGGCAGGATAGGACGAGCCCACTGGCCGCCCCAGCGGGGCCGGGTACTGCTCGCGCGCCAGCAGCGCGCCCTGGTAGGCGCCACCGTCCCGGGTCCCCGCGCCGCCGCCGCCGCTGCCCGCCCCCGGGGGGCTGTGCGGAAAGGGGCAGGCGGCGCCTCCGGGAGGCTGGGCGGCCGGCGGGTGCGGACTGCCGGCGCCGAAGGCCGAGGAGTCTGCGGCCGCCGCCGGCGCCCAGCCGGGGTGCGCGCCCAGCCCCGGGGCCTGGGGGCCCGGCTCGCACGCCGGCAGGTAGGGCAGCATGGAGGGGACGCGCGCGGACGGCACGAACACCGGGGAGCCGGCGCCTGGCGCGTGCAGAAAGGCGCCCGCGTCGGCGTAGGCGGCCTGGCCGGGGCTCGGGGCCAGCGCCAGGCTCTGGTACATCGTCCCCGACGCAGCCTGGACCTGCGGCGGAGAGGGACCGGCGTCGAGTTCCCGGCCGCCGTGCACCGCCTCGGCGCCCGCGCTCCCGCCGCGCTCCCCGCCCCGCGGCGGGCCGCGGGGTCAGCACGGCGGGGCGCGGGGGGGCCCCCCCGAGCGGCCCCGGCGGAGCCCGAACGCCGAGCTCACCTCCTCCACGGCCGGGCCTCCGAGCTTCCCGGGGTGCGCCCGCCGGGGGCCGAGAGGAGCGGCCGCGAGGCCGCCGGGCCCGGGCGCGGGGGGCCCCGGCGCGCTGGGAGGGGGCGCCAGGCCCGGTGGGGCGCTCGAGGGCTGGGGGCGAGGGGCGGAGGGCGTGGTGGTCTCGGCGGGCGGGCGGGCGACCGGCGGGCTGGAGACTGGGAGCCGGGGGCCGCGCGGTCCCGCAGGGAATCCCAGGCGCCCCGCCGCCCCGCCCCTCCCCTCCTCGCCCCTCCCCTCCCCTCCCCTCTCCTCCCTTCCCCCGGGGTCAGCGCTGGGGCTGCGGCCGCGGCGCCACGTGACCCGAGCAGGCCCGGCTCGCCGGGCTCGGCGGGAAAGGGACCGGGGCGCGCGGGGCACCCGGCGCCCAGTCCCAGCTTCAGCGGGGCGCTAGGTGGGGCGCCGGGCCAGCTGGGACGCGGGGACGTCCCCAAATTTGTTCGGGGGACTCGCGGACCCCCGCCCCTCCCTTGTCGCCAGCCCGGCTCCCACCGAGGCTGGCCTGGCGTCTGTTTGAGTCCCCGCGGACGAGTCCGAGAGCCCGGTCCCCCGCGCTGCCGCTCGCGCCCCGGTGGGGCCCCGTCTCTGCACCCGGACTCGGGGCCCAGCGCCAGGATCCGGCTTCCACGGGGACCGCCCGGCTCGGTGTCCCTGGGCTCGAACCGGGTGGACGAGGCCCACCCCCGCGCCGAGTCCAGCGGGAGTCTCGCAGTTTCCTCAGTTTCTGACCGCGAGCGATCCCCGCGGGGCCGGGGCGGGGGCGCGGGCCGAGGGGGCGGGGCAGGCGCCACCTGCGTGCGCTCCTCCTCGCCTTGCCCCCCCGCATCCCGCCCCGTGGGACGTTCCCTGGGCCCGGGGCGGTGAGGTGGGGAGCGGGGACTCCGGAGACCTTCCGGGATCCAGAAGGGTGGGACGGGTGGGAGGCCACCTGGGTGGGCCCCAGGGGCAGCGCTGTGGCAGAGACGGCCTTTCTTTCAGCTTCCTGATGGATAGGCCTCGAGCTCTCTGAGGTGACAGCAGCAGACACCCCCGTGGCACTGGCTGGGTGACCCTGGCTTAGCAGGCAGCCCTTGGCTTCGGGGCTTGGCACCGTGAATGTCCTTCATTTACAGAAATGGGCCCTTGGCTCGCCTTTGCCCACGGGACCTCCGTGGTGGGCTAGACCCTGCAGCTGTAGCCCTACGGGGGGCGGGCGGGGGGGGGGGGGGGG
>PITB01023462.1:0-25651 GCA_004024585.1 Paradoxurus hermaphroditus
GTGGTGAGATGAGCAGTGCCCTCTTCTATAAACAGGACAGTGCGGTCTCCAAACAAGCTACAATTTTATGATAAACCGTGCAGTCTTGGAACACGTCCCAGGGGAAAACAGAATTATTTGTGAGGTTTCCACTGAGTTAAAACCTCGAGGTTGGTTCCCACTGACCCCCCTGAGGGTTGCTTCAGGGTTCTTGAACCTGGTGCGACGAGAGGATAAATCTTGGGGGGCTGGGAGACGAGTGCGGGCCCTTCTGGGGCGCCATCCGATGGCTCAGGGATTTGCAGCCTCGTCCCCGGCAGTGTGGTGAATTGCCAGCCCGGGAGGGTTGGGTACAAAAGTGCTTCCATGGGGCCTCCTTGTTTTAGACGAGTCTTTAATTCCTTCGGGGACCCAGAATAACTAACTGAAGCGTTTGGAGGGAGATTGGGAGTTGCAGCTGAAAACGCTTATTTTCCTGAAAGGGGTTAAAAGACACCCCCGCTGATCATTGTTTTCATCTTGTCTTTAAGCTGTGGTTTCTGTGGACGGGCGGCCCGTGAGACTCCAGCTCTGTGACACCGCCGGACAGGTTAGTGGGTCGTCGCTGCTCAGCGCTGGGAAGGGAACTGGCCTTTTAAAAGCTCCCTCTCTCCCATTCCTTGGGGAATACCCTCCCTCCGCAAAGGGGGTCATTCTAAAGCCTGAAGGAGACCCACCCCGGCCCCCTCGGAGAGGGTGACAGGGAGGGGGGAGAAAGCCCTGCACTGATAAAACCGGGCTCGGCACAGCTTTGCGTGGGCAGGACGGGGACAAAAGGGTGAAGAACTGTTCTATTCTTACAGGAGATTCTGATCTTATTTACTCTCTGGTTTTTATTGAAAAGCATCAGTGATGTTTTCAGTGAGCATTTCTCAAAGTCCGTTGGGGATATAATCATTGTGTTAGAAGTCCACCGGCCACATACTGAAGGAATTTGCTCAAGGAAACGACGGAGTTCCCTCAGCCCTGGCGTGACTCCCTCGGGTCACCCCCCTCCCTCGAAGCAGGTCCAGTGGCCGAAGCTGTCCTCAGCTGGGGGAATGAATGAAGCTGGACTTAGTCTTTCCAGATCGTGGGAAGGCCAGGCACTTGGATTGGGCACCCGGTGGGGACTGGGGTGTTCCCGACGAGCCCCAGGGACTCCTCGTCACCCCGTGCTCATCACCGAGGTCTCCTTGTTCCCTGTGAGAACCCAGGGCGCTGTCTCTTGAGTTCGTCAAAGTGACAGTTAACAAACGTGTAGTCTTTCCTGTGCTTGCGAGAGCAAACGCGGAGGGGCACTTTGTAAGGCACGGAAGAGCGCCCGCTTCGCTCGCTGAGGTATGGTCATGTGACCGTCTGTGTTTAAGGAGTTGGCCTTCCAGTATTCTCTAGTGCCTTGGTACGCGACTTCCAAACCACGTACCTGGCCTGGGGCGGCGAGTTCAAACCTCCAGGCGATCCAAGACTGAGCGGCTTTGGTCTCCAGCTCGACGCGGGCTTGGCGGTGGCCACGGTGGCGGGCGTCGTAGCCCGGCCTCTTCCGTCGTCTCCTCGTCCTTCCCCTTCAGCCGCAGCAGGGAACAACCAAGCACCGTGTGTAGCTTCTTGTCTGTGGAAAAGGGAACGCAAAGACACCGCCGTTCCAATCTTTCATCCTTGCGGGTCCCTCCTGGTGTTTCCAGCGAAAGCTGTGTTGCTTGGTATGAAGTCAGAATGGTTTTCCTACTCCGTGTCTGGTTTTCGGACCTTTCAGATGAGGTCAGAGGAGCAATCGGTAAATCCAGGCATCTCTGCTCAAGCAAGGAGCCGCAGCTTAACAGCCGGATAAGGCACAGTTACTGGGGACCCCTTGGGGGGGGGACAAGCGGTTTGGTGCTCATCCCTGCCCGCTAATGGGGCTCTCCTGTTAGGTGCTGGTTCTTGCCACAGACGCCACTTCCCAAATTGGGGTTCTGTGCCTCCTGCCTGCGCGTGCCTGCCACGTCACAGGGGTGAGCCACGGTTTCCGTGAGAAACCGTGGTCTTGGGGAAAGGCGAACTTAAGTCCTGGGTCCGCCCCTCAGGAGACTTAGAGTCTGTAGGGCAGACAACCAGTTAGCAGACCTTGTGAAAGAAACCGGTGACATTCCACATGGAGGGAGGCTCCACCGGCTTGGGGTGCAGGACGGGCGGGTCTGGGGAGAAAACCTCTGAGCGGGTCCGAGAGAGGCATAGGACTGTCATCGGAACGACTTTGGGGAAACGATCCTGAATTCTGGAGGCAGAGTTGGCCATTTCCATTTCACACAGTTGGTCTGTGTGAAAGTTGGGGAAGCACGAGACAAATTTTGGAGACATTTTCCTGAAGGCATTTGATTATTCGGGCAATAAAAGGATTGGGGTGCCCGCTTGGAAGTTTTAGTTTCTTTGGAAATTATTATTATTATTATTATTGTTGTTGTTGTTATTTTTGGTCTCCCAGGGATGTTTTCGTTGAGACTGACTGTATTTCGTAACCGACGTGTTGGTTAGTAACGTACACCTCATTGTGTCATAGAGGAGGTTACCGTCTAAAGATGTGTAGGAAACTGACTTCAGAAACTCTTTGTGAAAACCACACAGCTGGTAAGATAAAATCATTTTTTTCCCCTCTACACCCCAAGTGTCATTGAGGACTTATTTTGACTCCTAGCAAAGCCGGCCGAAGGGGTAATTCTTTTCCACCTTCCTTAGTCCGGATCTGATAAACTACCTTTGAAGGGACTTGATCTGGCACCTGCTGCCTTTCCCTAATGTTGGCTCGGCCCACGGAACCTCGCCCCCTCCTTCGGGCAGTCCCCACAGTAGCCCTAAGACTTGCGCGACCTCAGTGTCCCGAGCCAGGGAAACGTGAGCGCGGTGAGCCCTGACCTGGGCCCCCCCTGCAGGTGTCCGGCGGGAGCCCCGAGCAAGAAGGCGGCTCCGCCCGGCTCAGTAAGGAACTAGAAATTGCTTCCTGCGCCTTCGGGTTTTCTCGTGAGGGACAGTAGGTGAGCATGTAAGCCGCTACGAGGGGTTCTCACCCCTGGACTCCACAGTCTTAGTGGAGCGGAAACAGATCGGGGACTGAGGGCTTTGAGAAGCACACCGTTGGCAAAAGAGAAAGGACCGTCACTGAGGTGGGCGCCGTTCACCGGGCCTCGGCGCACGTTTCCTCGAGGGCGCGTTCCGCTCGGCCTCGTCCCCCATACGTACGTTGCGTTTTTCTCGGCCAGTATCTAAGGTTTCCGGTCAGGCAGTGAGGAGGAGGGTTGAGCTTCTGTTTGGTTCCCCCAACCCCTTAGGCCAGAGTCTCCGGAGGTCCGGGGAGCCGGATTTCCAAAAGCCCTGTCACAGGGCCCAGTCCACGCGCTGGCCTTCCTTTTTCCCGGAGATGCAAGGCCGGAGGCCAGGCCACGGCCAAGGGGGGCTGCCTTCTCACGACGAGGCGCGGCTGCCTGAGGGGGCTGACTCTACACCGGGCTCGGTCGGGCGCTTTTTCCGTGAGGCCTCTGAGAACAGAAGGGATGTGTGATTACGAGATCTTCCGGGCGAGGCCGTGGTCCGCCTGGTCGGGTGTCTGCGTTTATTCTTTCCCACGAAGTTGGCACCGAGAACACTGCGTTGTTCTTTCTAAAACCGTCGTGTACGGAAGACTGACGGGTGGCGGCGACGGCCCGAAATGCCAGATTCCTTCCTGAGCGTTGTAGCTGGTCGGCTTCGATATTGTCCGTTGGTTGTTGCCCTACGATTGAAATACGGGGATTCCAGGGGAGCCGGAAAAACGCACCCACGTTTCCTTTACGCCGGCAGAAAGGCCACAGAGGCAGAGGAGTGTGTGTGCACGGTAGTAATGAAAACCCGGGTGCCAGGTCACTTGTTCTTGCTGCTGGGAAGCGGTCTGTTGCCACCTGCGGGTGGCTGGCACCCACAGAGAGAAATGTTATTTTATCTACTTTTGATTTCTGCAAGCTTATTTCTCTAATTTTTTAGTAATCTCTACACCCAGTGTGGGGCTCGAACCCACGACCTCAAGATCGAGAGTCCTATGTCTTCCGACTGAGGCAGCCGGGTCCCCCCCCCCCCCCCAGATAGAAATTTTCAATAGGAACGAGATGGTGTAAATATTTTCCTATGAGAGAGCTGAGGGAAAGCTTTCAGTCAGCCGAAGACGGCACTCCAGCGGACTAGAAAGAAGTGCCGATTTGGAGACAGACATCTTTACAAGGGCTGAGGCCGGGTCGGTCTGTTCCGGGGAAACTTGGCTCAAATAATGAATTATAATTATTGCCTCCACTTCTCTCTGCTTTAAGAGTAGGGTGGGTATGCCCATTCTCTGCTCCTTTATCTTCCCAAAGCTCCCTGCATGGAGGCCCCTGGTGTTTGCACGGGGGGGAAAAAAAAAGGCGAAAGGAAGTAAGAAAAGGAAAAAAGGAGGGAGAAACAGAGAGAAAGCAAAACAGAGGTACATGGAGCAAGAATGAGAACGTATTACCCAGCGTCGTGAGTGATTTGCCAGCGGCGGCGGCCTATGAGAGGTCTCAGCTCCAATTCTGGGTGTGTCCTTGGGTCTGATTGAAATTCTCGCCTGCACTGTGTGTGCTCTGAGTGTGTACAGTGAAGATAGGCGGGCGTCGCTCACCGCCGTCGTGGGGACGGGCAGGCGGGGCTGGATTCTTTTTTCTTTTTTTTTAAAGTGTATTTATTTTGAGGGAGACCGAGACAGCGGTGGAGGAGGGGCAGAGAGAGAGGGAGAGAGAGAGAGAGAATCCCACACAGGCTCCACTCTGTGAGCACAGAGCCCGATGGGGGGTCTCGAATCCACAAAACTGTGAGATCCTGAGCTGAGCCGAAAACAACCGGCTGAGCCACCCAGGCGCCCTCAGGGCAGGGCTGGATTCTTAAAGAGAGGCGCCGGGTTAGCCTGGGGCTCACTGGGGTCGGCTTGGAGACTTGGGGATGCGTGTGGATGCTGTCTAAATTTTGGAAGAGGAGCTGAATACCACAGTCGAAAGAGTGAACCTGGGTGACTCTGGGCTGAAGGCTAGATAAAGGAAATTTTATTTCTAGAACTTTTTTTTTTTTTTAGCGTTTTTATTTTATTTTTGAGAGACATAGAGTGAGCAAGGGAAGGGCAGAGAGGGAGGGAGACACAGAATCCGAAGCAGGCTCCAGGCTCCGAGCCATCAGCACAGAGCCCGACGCGGGGCTTGAACTCACAGACCGTGAGATCATGACCTGAGCTGAAGTCGGACACTTAACCGACTGAGCCACCCAGGCGCCCCAGGAAATTTTATTTCTAAAGCTCACTTCGCGTAAGTACTGTTTCTGTGGGGAGTTACAAGGAGGTCATGAGTATTGATGAAAGCACCGAGCACTCGGGGCAGATTTCGTGGGGCCGGGAGTGTGGGCCCCGCTTAGGTGAGCAGCGGGACTGCTTTCTGAGGCCCTGGCCGTGGGCTTGCTATACCCCGCCAGAACCCTTTCAAGGAAAAAAAAAATTGTTAAGGGGGTCTCGTTGCTGATGAGAATTGATTAAAAAAAATAACTTCGGGGTGCTTCGATTGGTTGCAGGACGAGTTCGACAAACTCAGGCCGCTCTGCTACACCAACACGGACATCTTCCTCCTGTGCTTCAGCGTCGTGAGCCCCTCCTCCTTCCAGAACGTCAGCGAGAAGTGGGTGCCCGAGATTCGATGCCACTGCCCCAAAGCCCCCATCATCCTGGTGGGAACGCAGTCGGACCTCCGAGAAGACGTCAAAGTCCTCATCGAGCTGGACAAATGCAAAGAGAAGCCGGTGCCCGAAGAGGCGGCCAGGCTGTGCGCCGAGGAAATCAAAGCCGCCTCCTACGTCGAGTGCTCGGCCCTGACTCAGAAAAACCTCAAGGAGGTCTTTGACGCGGCCATCGTCGCGGGCATCCAGCACTCGGACACTCAGCAGCAGCCAAAGAAGTCCAAGAGCAGGACTCCGGACAAAATGAAAAACCTCTCCAAGTCCTGGTGGAGGAAGTACTGCTGTTTCGTATGATGCTGGCGGGAACCCGGACGGGCCGCTCGCTGATGAAGTCGCTCACAGAAGCTATATTAGCTGGGGTGACTCCTTTTCTCGCGTAGCCCTGATAGAGAACACGCGTGTGCGTCTAACGGGTGGCGCCGTCCCCGTGTGTGTTCTTCCTTGCCTTTGGCGTTCTCGTTTGTTCGAGCTTAGGGATGAGCTAATCACGCAAGCTGTTGTCGGAGGAAGTTGAGCGTTTTCCCTAACTCCGGAAATGTAGAGCCGTAGAGCTTCGGATTAATTTATATCTAATGTGAAAGAGACACCCCGGGTGTCGGGGTCACGGAGGAAATTTTGCCACGTTATAATGCACAGAAGAACAAAAGACGGAATGGCGTGGTTAAACCCTCCCGGGATGAAGGGCTACGTAATGCAAGTACGCCGTGTCCACAGGCCAGCTCTGAAACTCCCTACTTCTAGGAAACTTTATAGGGACTGAAATCTGAGGGGAAAAAAAAAAAAAAAAAGGAGAGACCACTGCCTACAGAACCTCACCCCGGTCACTTTGGTCGCGGGCTAACCCCTGGTCGCTTAAGATCGAGCATCACCCGGCAAGGAACGCCCTACAAATTCTATGACACCGCGTACACCAAAAAGGAAAAACCATTTATCGGGATTTTTTTCACTCGTAGACCAGTTGCGTTGACGTCGTGGCAACGTAGTCACGACGCTGTGTGGGGTAGATCAAGTGTTAGTCTAAACTCTCATGTTCTCTATAGGGAGTGATTTGCGTTGAGGTCAGAATGCGGTATTTGCTGGGAGTACGCACCGAGCTGCCTAAATCCCTGGTAATTAGAACGCTAGGGAGCGCCCGTCGGAATTGTGTTTGAACTTCCACACCCACGTTGTCTCATCTGCAGGGAAGTGAACGTTCTCGAAGGGCCTGCAGCATGTTTGCAGGAGACAAAACATACTTTTCTCCCCCTTAAGTCGGCCAAAATGTGCGCGCACGCACGTCCGCGTGGGTGGCTGTATTTGCTACTGATTCAGACTTTGAAACAGTTAATGAGAAAAAGCACGACCACGAAGACAGATGTCAAGGAAGCTCAGGTTCCTCTGTTTTGTTACCTTTTTTGAACAGCTCTCTTTTGGACAGTGATCCCCTACCCCCCTATGATTTTAAGTGTATCTTGACACGTCTTTGAGACCATCTTCAAACGAAACACGAACATCCCTTAAAACCCGTTTTCAAATGAATGTCTCTGGAAACCTGTTAAAACAACCAGTTAAATCCTCAGATGCCTTTCGGGAACCGGCAGAGCCCAGCGCTGTGTGTCCGCGGGCTCGTGGGGCTGGTTTGCTGTGGCCGGCCAGGAGTGGGGTGCCCGGGAGGAACCGCGGCCCCCCTCTCTCAGCCGCACCCTTACTGCGGGACAGCCAGACAACCCTAAGCTTGTGAAACATTTGTGTTCTTCAAGGTGGCGGTTTTTAGAGCTTAATCTTCTGGAGAAAACAAGTGTCGTCTCGGAAGAATAGTTTTACTTTACGACGGCCATGCTTCCGAAGTGCCAAAAGCTAGCCTCACACGTTGAATATAATGTCCAGTTGCGGTGGGTGAAGCAGATTTAGCAAACTCAATTCAAAAAACTAGGGAAAATCTCTGTAGAGCCAGCGGAGAGAAGAGTTTCATCTTTCTGTGGGTCTTGCGTTGTCTTTTTTATATTAAAAAAAAAAAAAACGACTAATTTGTGTTTTTCTATAGAATAAAAGATGGAGATTGGGCCCCCTTCATCTCTGTTAGTAAATCACATTAACTCATTTCCATGTTTAAAAATGAAAGACATGGATTGTTTTATTTATTTTTCAGTACCTTGAAATTGATATCGGTTGTTTCCCGAAGCATTTACTTACAACCTGAGCGAGTACCATAACTTCGTTTGTGACAGCGCTCCAGACAGACTTCCCGAAAAGCATTCGAAGCTTGCCTGCCTGGCTCTCCGGCCCGAGGGGCTAGCTTGCCCGGGCTGGGCTCCGCCTGCCCTGGTGTGCAGACGCGGGTGCGGCCGGTAGACTTTTTCGGGGAATCATCGGAAACAGTATTTTTATATTTAAGCAAATGTCATGGAGTGCAGTGCCAATTAATTTTTGAGTTAGAACACACAAAACTTGTTAGAAATTTTATGCACGCGATAGCGTCTGGGGCAGCTCTTGGCGCCCCCCAGAGAGGCCATGGGCTCCCTCCGCCTCGGGGAGCCACTGGTCGAAAGCCGTCAGTGAAAAGCGCCTGTATGGCTCCGTTCTGAAAGCTTTACGCAAAGTGGTTTATTTAACCCAATTCGATACGACCTGTCCCATTAGCGCTAAAAATCTAGAGGGTCGACATTTAAACACAACCATTTTGAATACGTTGCTGCATTTTCTAGAATAGTAAAGGTACGACTGATTGTACTTCACGCTTTCCTCCCTTCTCGTTTCTTTGTGTGATTTGGGCAGAAAAGTTCGTCGAAGTACGTACTTGAGTTAAGCATGAGGTCGATTCGATTCCGTTCGCAGCTCAGCCCTCGTTAAACGGGCAGAGAAGCTTCGATGAGTTGTGCTTTCAAAAAATGCCAGCCTAGCTTAACTCCTGCAGCGGGGGCCAGTCAGAATTTAAAAATACAGTTCACTCCCAAACCGTTTTCTCTCTTTTCACCACGTGTGGGGAAACGAACCTTTCGTGATGTCGTTCTCTGTGCTTGACGGACTGAAGAGAAACCACCCAGGTACCCCGCCAGCCAACACGAAGGCAGACGTCTTCTCCCCACCGGTCGTAACCTGGTGCCTTACCAAGCTGTGCTTCTCTGTTTTCAGGGGTAAATGTTGAGCAGACCGTTGTCCTTGAAAATGCTATGAAGGAGGTGGTATGAAATAAACTCTGACCTGTAGACACGACTGCACTTGCCTTTTTTGCCGCAGGATGTCATTGGAAGAGAATCAAAGTTTAGCCGCGTTGGAAAGCAGGCTGGGGGCGCCTGGGTGGCTCAGTCGGTGAAGTGCCCGACTTCGGCTCAGGTCATGATCTCACAGTGTGAGTTCAAGCCCTGCGTCGGGCTCTGTGCTGATGTCTCAGAGCCTGGAGCCTGCTTCGGATTCTGTGTCTCCCCCTCCCTCCGCCCCTCCCCCGCTCATGCTTTGACTCTCATGCTCTCAAAGAAATAAATAAACATTAAAAGATTTTTAATAATAAAAAAGAAATGGCAGGCTGGTTGGGAAGCACCGTGGCCCACCCCCAGAGGCATTTGGGGACTCCTCCCTAAACCAACAGTAAATGCTTATTGAACACGGGGTTTTGAGAATTCTGCAGTCACCCAGTCTGACCGGAGCACCCTCTGACTCTGCGTCTTGTAACAGATCACGTGCTGGCGGGGGCCGCGTGTGTCCCCGACAGGAACACTGGTTCCGGGAGCCCAACGTCTGGGCTCAGAGAAGCACTTTAGCGTGCAACGTCGGGGAGGTCGCTAGATGTGAGCCTCGGTTTCCTCATGTGCGAAAGCGCTGCTTTTCTCCCCGGGCTGTTTGAGGCCTGAACGAGAGCACGTGTGCGCCCGTGGGGTAAGCGTCCAAGAGCTAGAACAGCCGAGAAGGTGCTGCGAGCCCCACCGGCTTTGCCGTGAAGACCGGCGGGGAGGGTGCAGGGCTCCCCCGTCTCCGCGGGCTGGGGGGTGCCCGCGCGGCGTATGTGAACTTGCAGTCAGCCTTCTCATCGTGCCGCCGGAACGCGGCCCTCACGCCAGGGAAGGTGGCCCTAAGGACAGGACCGGTCTGCGAGGCCAGATGTCCTCCCCCTTCCACCCCTCAGCCTCAAGGGTGAGGGCTCCTGGTCACCCAGGGAAGGGAGCACTTGTCCACTCCACACCCCACGGTGCCTCGGAGGCCAGGCTTCGACTTTTCCTGCGCCCTGGGCGTTCAGCTGCGTGCACTGGAAGGCTGTGCAGAGAGCATCTAAAGTGACCGGCCATCTGCATGCGTCCCGAAGTGCTTAAACCCAGCTCGCCCTCCCTGGCCTCCGCAGGCAGCCCAAAGCCAGCTCAGAGGGACCTGGAAGTTTCTCTTCCCCCAGCCGCAGTTTGCCTCCCATATCCAGGTTAGGCCTTCCCAGGATATATGGACAGAGCTCATGGTGTGAAGTAAATTCTGGCCTCTGCTACCGGAGAATGTCTTTGGAATGACAGTCCCTTCCGGTCCCTTTTTGGTCAGCGAGTGCTTCCTGAAGATGTTTACAAGACCTGAAGGACGTGGGAGCGTGACAAGTATCTGGGAGAAAAGTTTTATAAAGGGAACAGCAGATGCAAAGGCCCTGAGGCAGAGCCAGTGTCTGGAATGTCTTGGATGCCAGTGTGGACAGGGCAGAAGCGGTGCAGGGAGAGGAGCAAGAGATGGCATAAGGGAGGGGAGGGAGGAGGGCAGGGAAAGGATGAGATGAGCGAGGCCTATGACATCAGGGAGGGGATGGTGCGATGGGGGGGAAGGGGAAGAGAGGGCTGGTCCCCTCAGTCAGCTCTTTGGGCTTGAATCCTGGCTCTGCCACTTACTGGTTGTGATTCCTTAAGCAGCTTCAACTTCCCGTGTCTAGACTTCAGAATGTGTAAGGCGGATAAACACGGCGGCACCTACCTCCGTGGGCCGGTGGGGTTTCGGATGGAGAATGCTTGTACACCGTGAGTGCTCAATAACTGTCCACTCTGATTGCTCTTGTTGGGCAGTTAATTCCTTTCGCAGCAGGATGCCCGCGTGATTAACCTAACGACTGGCCCCTCATGGCTCTCATCTTCGTCCCTATTAAATTTTGTGAGGCTTAGGCTTTTTGTGGATAATAGTGCATTTGTTTTTCCTTTCCGGGAGCGCGTGTGTGTGCGCGTGCGTGTGCTAGTCCTCCGGGAGGGGGAGATGGAATTCAGCCTGCGGAGCTGCTTTGGCGAGTCGGAGTGAGACCACGAGGTAAGATTTACACGGGAGTTAAGGATCACACTGCTGGGGGGGGCCCTTGATTCCTTTCACGCAAGAAGTTCTTGCTTCCGGCCGGCCTACGCAGCTTTGCGAATCCAGGGTCCTGGGTGCCTGCCCAGCTGAGCCAACCGGTTTCCCCTGTGCCATCCTACCAGTACCACCGAATCCTGAAGCCACGAGGTCTGTGTAGGAAAGAGGCACGCGGTTGGGAACCCGACCTTTATCTCTGACCAGGTGTGTGTCTTCTACATTGCGTTCAATTCCATCGGCTGTCCCACCGGTACGCCAAAGTGGACTCCTCCTGTTAGGTTCCATTCACTGCTTCAACAAATTATGACAAACTCAGGGGCTGAAAACGATACGAGTTTTCCTCCCTTGCGGTGCTGGACGTGAGAAGTCGAAAATGGGTCTGGCCGGGCTAACGTCAAGCTGTGCTCCTTCCTGGAGGCGCTAGGGAAGCCATCTTCTTGCTCCTTGTAGCTCTAGAGCCCGCCTACCTTCCTGGGCTCGCGATTCTCCCCCACCTGCGAAGCCCGCACTGGGTGCTCAGATCTTAGCCTCCTGCTGACGCGGACTCTTCTACCTCTTCTTTCAGTCCTAAGGAACCTTGTTATTATATGGGGCTCGCTCGGAGAGTTTGGGGAATCTCCCCATGTTAAGGTCCCTGGATTAACAGCTTCAGTTCCATCCGCAGCCTCAGTTTCCCTTGTGGACATCTTTGGGGACCGTGCTTCTGCTGACCACGCTCAGGCCTGGGAGGTCAGCTCGTTGGCCCCCCCAGATCTTTTTCTTAGGGAATGTTCAGAACACAGGGCCCGGCGGCCATGTGGGTCTGACGTGGGCGAACGTTGGCCACTCCCCCTTTGGTTCAGCTGGCCGACGATGGATGGATGGATACGGCAGGTCCTCCCCGAGTGAGGTGAGGTGAGAGCTACTGAGGGTGGGAGTTAATGACTGAATGTTTCTGGTCCCGCTGGCGAAAACCCCTCTTGTGTGACGTGGATGGAATCTCGTCTTACCTTTGTGTCATTAAACATCCGAATCCCCTGCTCTCCTTATTCTTCAAGACCCCACGAGCAGCTGTAGTATGAGGTCCCCAAAGAGGGAGGTCCCCAAAGAGGGAGGTCCCCAAAGAGGGAGGTCCCCAAAGAGACTGAGCGCAGTGAGCATACCAAGTGCCCGAATTTCCCATCCCAAGACGGTGTTTTCTCCTATGACGTTAGGAGAGTGGTTTCCGATTAGGATTTGGCCTGAACTGGGGAGAAGAGTCGCTAAAAATGGCGTTGGGGTTAGTCGATGCCTTCGCCTGGTTTGGCGGAAACGGGCTCTATCTTCCCAGGGCTGTTTCTAACATTGCCTCCCGATCAAACAGCTCAAGGTGTAAGGGTTTGGCACACGGTGGCTGTCACTGTGGAAGGCATTCCCCTGAGGACGTGTGTTCCTACCGTCCCAGCACACTGCTTCTGAGTTTTTAAACGTCAAGCACAAATAGAACTTAGACGTTTGAAAATATCCCTTAGCCCAGAAGCTTGCGGGCGTGGCGTGTGCATGAGTCACAGTTTGATGGATTCTGGGTAATAGTTGGTCCGGGGCTTAACTTTAAGACAAGCGCCATATTGTACGTGGCTGGTGGAAGACAGTCGTGTGCTTCAGGAGCAAATATTAAAACTGACATATTGCTGTTACTAGTCATGGATTTAGAATATACCAGACCCAGCTGGCTGCTGCCTAATTCCATTTTGAGTCTGCTCAAGTGTCTGAAGAGGCAGTTGTTAGGAACATAGAACTCTGATACCTAAAACATCATTAGGGGCGCCTGGGTGGCTCAGTGGGTTAAGGGTCCGACTCTTGATTTTGGCTCAGGTCATGACCTCATGTTTGTGAAACCGAGCCTCCACATCAGGCTCTGCGTTCTCTCTCTCCCTCTCCCTTTGCTCCCCCCACCCCCACACTCTCTCTCTCTCTCAAAAAAATAAAAACAAAAAAAAGCAAGCAAACAAAAAATCCAAAAAACAGCCCCCCATCCAAAAAAGAAATAAAAAAGCACATCACTCGTAGTGGTAACAATAGAATTAGTTTGACTTGCCTTATTTATTTAGCAAATGTTTTATTGGTAAACATACAGAAAAATCACATATACACAAAAGCCACCCAGAAACCCCAAACTTCTTCCTCTGCTTTGCTCTTCTTGTCTCTCCCTGATCTTCCCGGGGTCCTACTTTTTATTCTGGAGCGAAATCTCCGGCCGGACCACAAAGCTAGACGGGCCGTACATGGGCTATTATTGTTCATTAATTCTCTGAACCAGGCAGTCGAAGATAAGTGGAATTTCAAAACACTTGATCTACAAAACTAACCTCCTTTGTCACTTTATTTCTGGATCTAAGGGATGAGAATGGGGGTGGGGTCATTATATGGATTGCTATTGACTTTGCGATGACCTTGGTTAATCGTTAAGACCGGCTCTTGTGTTGCTGAGAGCTCACCCAAAGTTGGACACTCTCCCATGTCCCCAGTCCCCAGGCTCCTAATCGAAACCACCTCATCTTTATCCCCAGAACTGATCAGGTATTATTGAAAGTCAGGTGTTTTATTTCAAAATAGAAAAAGGAGAAGGGAATCAAATATTGTTTAGATAAACAATTGTTTAGATAAAAGAGTTAAAAAGGTTCTTTACAGAGGAGATCAGGAAACAGCAAGGGTTTATAAGAGGATAATTTAGCAGGAAAAATATTTTATCTATTACTATAAACCTGTCTAAATCTTCCCCTGCCCAAATTGTGTTATAAATGAACAAATAAATACATCTCTTCTAACCTCACACCTCCCATGGTGGGCATGTATTGGATTGGTTGCTATTATCCTTATTTATTAGAGAGAGAAAAAAAAAGACTCACTTGCCAAGTAACAGCCTCTGCATGAGTTAACAGCGCAACCATTAATCAGTGAGTGTATTTTAAGCCTAAATTCCCTTTTCCATTTCTGCTCTTATATGGAAAACACATACACGGGACTTTAAAACCACCAGTAGGGATATACTAATTCAACGATCTACTTCTGTATAACGAGCCACCCCATCGCTTGGCTTAGCAGTTTAAAACGACAACAGATTCTGTGACCCTGTGGGTTGACTGGGTTCCCGGGGCAGTCCTGCTGAGGTCACACGCACCGGGGAGCTCGACCTGGGTGGACAGTCTGCAGAAACCCCGGGTCTCTCCTCTCGTGCCCTCTAGTCTTCAGTGTCCAGCCCGAGTTTCTTTACAACATGGAGACTGACTTCCGAGAGCGAATGTGCCAAGAGAGAATGCTCCGGTGTGCGAGGGCTTATCAAGGTGTTTGCACCCTGGTTGGTAAGGACCGTGGGTCAAGGCAAGTCCCAGAGACAACGTGGGTGGGGGGCGGAAGGAGCCGCACAGGTATGTGGTGGTGAGAAGATAAGGTATTTGGGACCAAATACCATTGAATCTTGTTCTTCTTTTTTTAAGTTTGTTTGTTTGTTTATTTATTTATTTATTTATATTTTTAAATTTTTTTAACGTTTTTATTTATTTTTGAGAGATATAGAGACAGAGTGTGAGCAGGGGAAGAGCAGAAAGAGAGGGAGACACAGAATCCGAAGCAGGCTCCAGGGTCTGAACCATCAGCACAGAGCCTGACACGGGGCTCGAACTCACAGACCGTGGGATCATGACCTGAGCTGAAGTCGGCCGCTTAACCGACTGAGCCACCCAGGTGACCCTATTTATTTATTTTGAGAGAGACAGAGACAGCGCAAATCAGGCAGGGGCAGAGAGAGAGGAAGACAGACAATCCCAAGCAGGCTCTGAGCCGCCAGCACAGGGCCCAATGCGGGGCTTGACCCCATGAGTCGAACCGTGAGATCATGACCTGAACCAAGACCAAAGTCAGACGCTTAACTGAGCCACCCAGGCACCCTCTCCGTTGAATCTTCTTTGCCGACACTTGGAATGGGTGAAAACTGGCACCTTGCTGAGCGTGCAGACAGCTGGAGTTCGGGTATTTCTGTTGTTTCCGTGTTTCTTTTTCCAGCAAAAGGGACAGATTTCAGCTGCGTTTCAGCAAATGGAGTAACACAGAGCGCGGCGTACATGAAGCACTTTAAAAACCTTGCATTAAAACTGTCACCGTTGCTCCCGTGATTGCGAGCGGTGGTGTTCTACACAGAACTGCAATTCCACTCAGCCATCTGTTAAGGACCCATTTCCCAAAGCCATAGAACTGGTTACGGAATGGTTGGCTCTGTTCCCTACTCCGCTCCTCTCTCCCCCTAAAGGCATTTTCATAGGTACCTGTGCCCCGGGATACTCTCTGAGAACATCTGATTTGGACCGTTATTCTTCTTCTGCGATGCCCCGTTGACGCTCCCGAGACCTTAGTTTGCTTTTCTCTTGCGTGAAGTTTCTAATGAGTCCACACCTGGGATTTCAAGGAGACTCCAGATGGCTGGAGGGCAGCGTGCTCCCAGGAGGGGCTGATGATGGCACAGGGCCGAGGGCAGCGCCCCAGGACGGCCGGGCTCCCGGAGTCCTCATCCTGCCTGTGCCACGGACCAGCTCCGCCCATTCAGAGAAGGAGTTTACTTTATTTGGGCTTTAATTTCTCCAACTCGTCAGGAGGTGCAGCTACGAAATCTCCATTGCCCCTCTTCTCCATTGTTTTAAGCTATTCGTGCTTCTTTTCAGCCTTGATCTTCACAGGCTGAGAAGTTCTTTATTTATTTATTTAAATTTTGTTTCTGTTTGTTTATTTTTCAGAGGGGGAGGGGCAGAGAGACACAGAATCCGAAGCAGGCTCCAGACTCTGAGCTGTCAGCGCAGAGCCCGACGCGGGGCTCGAACCCAGGAACCACGAGATCATGACTTAAGCCGAAGTTGGATGCTTAACCGACTGAGCCACCCAGGTGCCCCAGAAGCTTTTTATCTGAAGCCAAATCAATATCAAGTCAAGTAGTCAGGAATTCTCACCAAATGCCAAGTCCGGAAAGTAACGCATCGAGACCTCCGGCTCATCGGGTCCGTGTGCGCGTGGCCTCCCAGCAGCTCGTGCGTAGAGACACGGAGAGAGGAGACAGCCGTGGTCCTCAAGAGCATGGCAGGCCGAGTCCTGGGCAAATGTAACTTTTTCCGGGAAGACAGAAAGTCTCTCACTTTCTGACGCGTTCCGGTGTGGCGAGTGGACTCTTCACTCATCGAAACCAGCGGAAGGGTAAAGGAAAAGAAGAAAAAGGGAAAGAAAAAAATAAAGGAAAGGAACAAGATTCGAAGAGGAGAAGCTAATGAAGTTGATTAAAATGCGTTTATGTCATGAGAGTTTGCTGGCCGTTGTCTCTATGAAGAAAAGAATTTATCACGCACCTACGTGTACAGGGCATTGCGATACTGAATGCATAGAATCCTGTCCGTCGAGGACCTACCACACTCTCTATGGAAAGTCCTATGCAGATAAAAGTGCTCCCTCTTTGATCTGTTCTTAGGGAGATTTCCCAAGTTAATTAGTCTCTTTTGGGGAGACAGACTTATCTCTTATTGACTCAATAACAGTTAACTTTTTAACAATTAACTAGAACCTTTAGTCACAAATGGGCCACGGTTTAAGCAACATCATAATAGTGTCAACTGACAAAGATGTGTTAGTCCTCAAATGCTTATTAATTGGGGACCTTTATCCCCAAAGCGCTGTGTGGAGCGCAGGTCTGCCAAGCCTGGCTTTTGACGATTTAATGCATAACAAATATTGGAAAAGTTATTCCTATGCCTGTGGCTACTGCGAATAAGGAAGGAGTCAGGGGACCTGCATGTCCGGGAAGAAGTTATGTTTGGAAACTACCATTAACCACTGTTTGAATGCTTTTAACTCATAAAATTAATATTTTCTCGGTAGAAGAGCATTGGAGGGGCGCCTGGGGGGCTCAGTCGGTTGAGCGTCCGACTTCGGCTCAGGTCAGGATCTCGCAGTCCGTTAGTTCGAGCCCCGCGTCGGGCTCTGTGCTGTCGGCCCAGAGCCTGGAGCCTGCTTCAGACTCTGTGTCTCCCTCTCTCTCTGCCCTTCCCCCACTCACGCTGTCTCTATCTCTGTCTCTCAAAAATTAATAAACATTAAAAAAATGTAAAAAAAGAGTATTGGAAAAACTAGAAAGCTAGAAAAGTGAAAAACAATCATAGCGCTATCACTGAATTGTTTGGTATTTTTATTCCAGTACTTTCTTTTATGCACTTATGCTTCCCCCTCACTGACCATTTCTGTCTTTCAAACCCCGACTGTTATCAAGCACTTTCCGTGTGTATTACTCAGCCAGAGCTGGGTGAGTCTGCCCATTAGGGACTTGGATAAGGTCAGCTTAAACTCCCTTCCTCCGTCTCTGGGAAGTTTGGGGAGTTCCTCAGGATTTCTGATGTGGACTTCTCATTTATGCTGGAATTCCATTAAAAATGTCTTTTTTAATGTTTATTTATTTTTGAGAGAGAGAGAGACAGAGCATGAGTGGGCGAGGGGCAGAGAGAGAAGGAGTCGCAGAATTCAAAGCAGGCTCCAGGCTCCGAGCTGTCAGCACAGAGCCCGACACGGGGCTCGAACTCATGAACCGTGAGATCGTGACCTGAGCTGCAGCGGGACGCTCAACCGACTGCGCCGCCCAGGCGTCCTTGGAATTTCATTTTTGAGTTTCTGTCTGATGAATGTTCTTTAGTCTTTCATACTAGTTGGATCCGAATAAGGGGTGTAGTCACCCTCTCCTCTGCTTCCCCTGCAGGTGAACACCCTTCCGGTGTCACACCCCTGCCACGATTCCTTACCTACAGCGTCCCACCACTAGCTGATAAGAAAAATTCTCCACACTGGCCCGAGCTCCCCCTGCCCCGTCTGTCCATGATAGGTATGTGTCAATTGTACCATGCACACAATTGACATTTGACGCTTAGCAGACCCATTTTTCCATTCTCAAACAGCATTAAAAGATCGTTCAAGTCAGGGCTGGATTCTGCACATACACTGGAAAGGCCATGTTGAAATTTAGGCGGGCGGCTTTCAAGAGGCGGTGAGGCCGACCTTGCATTTGGCGCCCGTCACAGAAACTCTGAGGCGGGGAGGAGACTCAGGCGGAGGGTGCTGTGTTACACCCCCAACTCCACCCCAGAGGGTTTCCGACCCGTGAAGACGCGGTCTTGCTGAAAACAGAACGCAGATTGAATTCCACGCAGAGCTGGTAGAATATTCAGGAAGCCCTAGTTTTCCGAGAGCCGAAGAAAGTGTGCAGCTGGCGTGTGGCTTCGCTGCCCCGGTGGGAGCAGCATCAGTGCTCCGGGCAGAGAGAACTGGACGGTGGGAAGCGGAACATTTCGTACTGGTTGGGGGTGGGCAGCCGAGTGGGCGGCTAGCAGGAGGAGGATCTTGTCTTCTCTGCATGACGGTCTCCTGAGCAACCGCGAGCAACGAGAGCATCAGCAAAGAGCGTCTCCGTTGGTCTGTCCGACGTGAGACGGTTCTGGCCAAACTTCTCTCCGCAGATATTTAAAAAGAATTTTTTTAAATGTTTATTTCTTTTTGAGAGAGAGAGAGAGAGAGAGACAGAGTACGAGCGGGGGAGAGGCAGAGAGAGAGAGGGAGACACAGAATCTGAGGCCGACTCCAGGCTCTGAGCTGTCAGCACAGAGCCCATATGCGGGGCTTGAACCCATGAACCATGAGATCATGACCTGAGCCGAAGTCAGATGCTAACCGACTGAGCCGCCCAGGCGCCCCAGCAGATAGATTCAAGAGAGCTAGGACGGTCGGGAGGTCTGTGACTCCGAATGTGTACATGATCAAAAGGCAGCGGGCTGCACACGCGAGGCGAGCAGGGCGGAGCGAGGGACGGCCCAGCCACAGGAGTGAGGCGCGACAGCCCAGCCCAACGACAAGCTCAAGTTTATGCTTTTCTCAACATCAAGACAAGATATGGGGACGCCTGGGTGGCTCAGTCGATTAAGCGTCAACTTCGACTCAGGTCGTGATCTTGTAGTTTGTGAGTTCGAGCCCCACATCGGGCTCCGTGCTGACAGCTCAGAGCCTGGAGCCTGCTTCGGATACCGTTGTCTCCCATTCTCTCTGCCCCTCCCCTGCTCATGCTCTCTCTCTCTCAAAACTAAATAAACATTAAAAAAAATAAAACACATAATAGTAAAAATAATAAAATAAATAAATAAATACAAATAAATAAATAAAATAATAAAAATAATTTTAAAAAATGGCAGTTTTATACTGAAAATCCTCATTTCCAAACTGATTTGGGGTTAACCGTAAAGGACAAAGTCTTTTCCATGTTGCTGTGTGCCTTCGCGATTTAGGTAAGGGCCTAAAATGCCTTTAGTAGCGGAGTCTCCCTGAAGGGGAATAGAGTAAGAAGTGGTTAGGGTCGCACAGACCCGTCCTCAAATCCAGGCTCGGCTCCTTCCTCCCTGTAGAACCTCGCATGAGTATTTAACTTCTCTATGCCTTCGTTTCCTCGGCTGGGAAAAAAATAATTCCTCCCTCAAAGGACAGCTTCAAGAACAAAGCAGAGCAAAGAACCGGGAGTTCTAAAGAAAAAAGTCTCTCATTTGAGAGATGTTTGATGCGGTTTCCAGGCTTCTGAAAACTCGCCAGATACTGGCAGTTCAGAGGCCGAGAGGCGGTGAGGGCCGGGGCCAAGGGTTGAGCTCAGCTCAGGTTCAGGGTTCTAATGAGGCGTGGGATGGCCGTCACCGGGTGAAGTCTTGCTGCTTCCGTAGAGACGCCCCTTGCTAGTCGGTAAACCCGATCTCAAATGCGAGGACCCTTGATGGGTAGGTCAGGAACAGGGCACCTGTTTTCCTCCGTACGGTCGTCGCCTGTCTTGTCTTCTCTCCCTCCGTGTCAGTTTCGGTCTTCCGGGAAACAGACAATGAAATGGGGATGGTGATGCAGATGAACAGTCTTGGTCAATCTCAGGGGAAGCCCCGGAGCACGGGTGCCCTTTGGAGGGTTCCCACCCTGGTATCCTGCCCTCTCGGTCAGCTGGGGGCTGTCTCTGTGTGTGATCCACCCAGCTGGGCTGCAAGCTTCTTGAGAGGGGAGGTGGGGACGGAGGCCCGTGGCCGCCACACCACCCTGGAGAATCTGACAGGACCACGTGCCTAAGGCTCAGGCGTGAAAACGTTGATATGCGTTGGCCTCTGGTACCGCCTCGACGGTATTTTAAATAATCATATTGAAGGGGTGCCTGGGTGGCTCAGTCAATATAGCACCCGACTTCGGCTCAAGTCATGACCTCGTGGTTCATGAGTTCAAGCCCCGCATCGGGCTCTGTGCTGACGGCTCAGAGCCTGGAGCCTGCTTCGGATTCTGTGTCTCCTTCTCTCTCTCTGCCTCTCCCCTACTTGCCCTCTTTCTCTCAAAAATAAACAATAATCAAATGTAAGTGATCATATTTAAGCTTCCAAACAACCCCGAGTTAACTTTTATTTTCTACAAATGAAAGGTGAGAAACCTTAAACTCCCGAGCTTAAGTAATTTGTCCAAGTTCAATGGCTAGAACACGGCAGAGCCGGGGGCTTCGAAAGCATGAAACCAAACGATCATCGGGGTAGGGTAGAAACTTGTCTTCTATTCTCACAAACATAGAGGGCGCGCCTTCAGCGTATCCAGAGAATGCAGGGATTTTGCCCTGGTCACAGCGTGTGGCGGGAGGGAGAGAGTAGAGCTGGGCTTTGGAACCGATCCCAGGAACGTGGGATGGAGGGCACGAGTGTCTGGTAGGACCAGCAACCTCATGGCCACCCGCTTCCAGCATGTTGGCCTAAAACCCCTGGCTCGGACTAGGCTAGCATTCAGAAAGGAGGTGCAGAGAGCCTTGTACAGTCGGGAAGGGCTGGGGACAAGGCCTTCCAGATTCCCACCTGTCCTTATCAAACCAGAGACCGGAAGGACTGGCCCTCCGTTCATCCTTTCACCGAGCAAAGAGAGCCCTTTATGTTTATGGAAAGTCCCCTGACAAGTGATGGGTCTCTCATGACATCCCAGGTGGAATTTTGAAAGATCCTCAGAGAGCAAAAGATGACCATGAAACTTTTCACTCTATTTCATTCGGCTCATCCTGCTAGTCCCATATTGAGAATAGACACCAGGCTTCCCATGCCTAAGGTTCAGGTGAGGGCAAAATGATTGCTTAATTCCCAGTGCGGGCAGCTGTCCAAATATCCCTTGTGAGGAAGCATAGACGGTGGGCGCGTGCTCAGGTCCCGGGGCGGCACCGGAGAGGAAGTTCCACGGCACTCGCCGGGCGAACCTGGACTTGAGGGTCATTTGAGAGGTGGCCTCCGATCTAGGGTTGCCGGGCAATATTTGGAACGCACCCATCCTCACAAATTAGAGGTTGTCTTTCTGAAATTCAAATTTTTTTGGCTTGGCGTTTTATTCGTGTTTTTTTTTTTTTTTATATTTCAAAAACTTGTGTTTTATCTGGCAGCACGACTCTGCTTATAATCTCCAGAACTGAAGAACAGAGGCAAAGAATCCATCCAAAGGGGGCCGGACAGAAATGTAGATTTTGATAACCAGGCAATGGGATCAGTTAGAGATTAGGGATCAAAGCAGATGCGTTTGAATTGTCGGGATCATAAAAGTTATTGCCTAATTGAAACATACCGCGCTATATGACAGTGTTTGATGAAGGCAGGAGAGTCGCTAGAAAGGAGTATCTAAGAGATAGATCCTGTTATTAGCTGAGGAAACTGAGGCAGACGGAGTGTAGGTGACCTACCCTAGGACACCCAAGTGATGGAAAGGGGACTCGAGCCATAGGGGGTCTGCCTTTCAGAGATTTCATTTGTTTATAAAAACAGGTGCTGAAAGACACCAGAAACTTCCTTTTGAACACAGTTCCTCTGTGCCTGAATTAGGGATGGGTTAATGGAGAGGAAAATTAGACTTACCAGATTCTTCCTTAATAGTCACTGATTAATAAAGGAAAGACATGTTTTAGGAAGAAGGAGTTTTCGATGATCATAATATGTGACCCGTCGCTTGTTTAAAAACTCCAGAGGTCACAAGTGCTCTCTTGTGAGTCATAATATCTTGTATTTCCAGAACACCTCATCTGTAACTGTTCATGGATTTGGCATGATGTTTGCGAAGCATGTGGTGGGTGCGTTCCGTACTGGGCTGGGTTTTCTGTTTGCTCTTCTAGAACTCCTGGCTGCCCTTCTCAACTTCGCCGTGTGGACTGGAAAGTTGACTTCTTCCCTCTTCGTCACCTGGATCTCTGCTTCCTGTTAGATTTAGCTGATGGCAGGTCCGGGGGACAGGGGAGCTGAGGAGAGGCTGGAAGTTTCTCGCCTGGCTCCTTCCTTAACAGATGGTGGCTCTGCGGGTTTGATGCCTCCCCCCTGGGAACCCTGGGTCCTGTGTGCAGCCGTGGCTCCGAGTTCTGATCAGTGCTCCCCACCTGACACCCCAGGCTTCGGGATGGTCGCCTTCCGCTTGTCGCTTAGCCCTGGGGGCTTCACCGTGGCTCATTGGTTTCCTTCATCCTCTTCTGACTCTTCTAGGGAGCCTGTCACTTAAGTCTCTTTGGTGACCCCTTTGAGTGTGCCCTCTCTTTCCTGCTAGGACACCGACTGGTCCCAAGCTTCGTTATCTCTCCCGTGATGACTGCTTTGCGGATTGTCTGTAAAATCGGACACACGGAAAAGTTCAAACCAAAGACAAAAACACTGAGGCGATAGAAAATACTTGTGAGAAAATAAAACTCAAGGATGTTCTAGGAAAGAAAATTTTACTTCTGTGTGAGGGAAAACTTCAGAGCGGTGTGAGATCCAGACAGAATTTACAGGTTAGCTCTATGTTATTTTTTCGTGATGTAAATAATTTCAAAAATAAGTTTACCAGGCAATCTCTGAGAGCCTCTCTTTTTTACTGTTTATTAATTTTTGAGAAAGAGAGAGAGAGCTCAAGCGGGGAGGGACAGAGAGAGAGAGAGGAGGGGGGAGACACAGAATGCCAAGCAGGCTCCGGGCTCTGAGCTGTCATGACCTGAGCTGAAGTTGGACCCTTAACCAACTGAGCCACCCAGGCGCCCCTCTGATAGCCTCTCTCCATGTAGCTTTGGTTTGGTTGTTGTTGTTTTTCTTGTACGCTCGGAGCTGAATTTTAAAGAGCCTGAAGGGAAAATGGATTCTTGGCAGGAGTATCTGAGAGTTAGCAGTCTTTTGCATTGGGTGGGGGTGGTGGGGGGGGGTGGGGGTGTGGAATGAGAAAAAAATAGCTCACGATGTGTTAATGTGGCTGTCAGCACACTGCCGGGCTCCTAGTCGCTGTTCTAGAAGTGCCTGCTAGCATTGTTATTATTCTTCTACTTCGAAGGCGTGTTTGTACGCAGTAGTTCAGGCTTCATTAGGCCCCAGCCCTTGCTCCCCCAAAAGTGGGCTCTGCTCCACCTCCCAACAGTAGGATTCCCCCCACCCCGACCCCCCCCTCCCAGGGCCCCTCTGCAGTGTGTCTCTGCTCTCCTGGTCTCTACTTCTGCAGAAGTCTCTGCAGTCTCTGGAGAGACTGAACAAGAAGAAAAAGACCTTACTGTACAGGCTGTGCCCCGGGAGGAGTTTCAGGGGCCTGACGTGCCCGACCCCCCGAATTTCTGCTTCTCAGCCTCAGGTTGTCCCCTGTCGGCTCGCGACTGAAGACCGGCTGCGGAGCCCCTGCCCCGACCACGACACGACGCACACGGCCACAGAGTGGTCCTACTCTGTCCCTTCCCCAGGTTCTTAGACAGAAGGGGAAAATGACCATGAGGGAAAATTAATATCAGTTTTTAAATAGAAGAAAGTGTGATTCTTTGTCTGGTAATTATAGTATATCCTTGAGCTGGCCCAACAGACAAATAGTCATCAAGGACCTGAGACGAGACTGGAAGTTTTAAACTTAATTATGCAGTATTAATGATTACTATTAACCTAAGGATTATTAATTAATTTATATGAATTAATATTAACTTAATGTCGAATACTTCTGTTTCATACTTTTTACTTCTTTAAGATATTTCTTCGTAAGATTCTGATTAATTTGCTTGCCATTTTCACAGAGTGTGAGGCTTATTTTTATTGTCGGTTCATGTAAAAATGTACCTGCTACAAAACAAGTGTTATTAATCCGTCATTGCAGTTATAATTTTTAGATCCACAATTCATTGCAACGGGAAAGTTCTGGAAGATTTTATTTTCTTAGAGAGAAAGAAAGAGCAAGTGGGGGAGAGGAGTAGAGGGAGAGAGAGAGAATCTCAAGCAGGCTCTAAGCTCGGTGCAGAGCTGGACACCGGGTTTGATCCCACAACCCTGGGATCATGACTTGAGCCTAAATTGAGAGTCAGTTGCTTAATCGACGGAGCTTCCCGGGGGCCCCAGGTCTGGGAGATTCCTAAACAGAAGAAAACTCAGGAGAAATCTTTTTTCCCCCACGCAACAGTGTACACACCTTTCCACCTTTTTATGGAGCCATATTTTTGTTAAATGACAAAGCAACATCAAATGCACTTATTCCCCTAGGAGCTGGTTTTAACAAGGAAGCCCATTTTTTATTTTAGTCTCATGCAAAACTTCGCCAGGTACCAAGAACCCTGCGAGATAGAACATACAATATCAATTTCTTTGGATCGGACTTCAAGATAACTAGTATTTTTTGATCGTTCGTTATGTCCCAGGCATGATTTTAGGCATTGTAAATTCAGAGGTGACTAAGATGGCTGTACCCTTAAGAAGTTCACAATCCCTTCCTGACACAGGAAGCTACGTGAGGCGTTCTCATCCGATGTGAAGAGTTCTGTAGATGGAGCACTCAATTGTCAAGCTTGACAATTCCTTCGGAAGAGAGCTCGCTCTAATTTGGTTGTGTGTCTGTCCTTTCTGATAGACTACACCCAGCATGGGGACAATGGCGATGTCTCCTGCGTTGTATCCCTACCAAAAGTACAGGGTTCAACATCCATTTTTATAGAAAAATAGAAAGAAAAAGATTGAGTGAGGGATAGGGAAGAGGGGCAGGAGGAAGGAAGAAAAAAAAAGAAATATTAATAAAAGGTCATTCTTGTGTCAAACATTAAAGGATGAAGATGATTTTTCTAAATTGGGAAAAGAAAGAGGGAATAATTAATTCTGCCTGAATTGGGAAAAAAGTCAGCAAAGATTTCATAAAAGAGATGACAGTTCGACCAACCTTCGAGGGCCACCAGAATTGGTCACCTGGAGCTTAGCTCCTCAGCCCTTGGTTTGTGCCGTGCTCGGTGACTCATGGCCAAGAGTACGGAAAAGGGGAGGAAAAGCAACTTCAGAGTGAAGCCCCACACCTCACCGACCAGCTGATGAAGACCAACGTCCTCAGCGTAAGTCACATGGGTAGCAGGTAGGCTTGATATGACGTGAGGAGAAGGACACTTCACTTCTGTGGTCTTTCTCCCTAAAACCATAGTCTAATCATAAGAAAAGCATCAGATAAACTCAAACTGAAGTGCGTTCAACAAAATCTCTGACTGGGACGCCACTAAGCTCTCGAGGTCACCTAAAACAAGGAAAGTCGGAGAAACTGTCACCGCATAGAGGGGGCTCAAGAAACATGTCACCCAAATATGATGTGGGGGGAACAAACAAAAACCCAGATCTGATGTGGT
>PITB01023463.1:0-25682 GCA_004024585.1 Paradoxurus hermaphroditus
GGAAAGGAAAAAAAAGACACAGAGAGGGAGGGAGATAAAACATAAGAGACTCTCAAAGACTAAGAACAATCTGAGGGTGAGGGAGGTGAGAGAGGTGAGGGAGGGGGGAGAGGGGGTGACGGATATTAAAGAGGGCACGTGTTGAGATGAACACTGGGTGTTATATGTAAACCAATTTGAAAATAAACTATTATAAAAAATAAAAAAATAATAATCATTTGGAAAAAAAATAAATAAATAAATAAAGTGTATGGCTCATAAGCCAATCTCTTGTGTTCTGATTCACACCTGATTTCCCACAATTTTTAGCTTAAATATATTTTTTCTTCTGCATCTACATAAATTATTTTTTTCTTCTGCATCTACATTAATATGGATTGTTCACAAAACTGAAATGTTACAATCCTATGAATATATTAATTTCAAACAAACAGAATAGTCATAACATGAATACAGGATTTTTCATACCAAATAATATTAGATAATGCCACATAGATCTTAGACTAAGGGCCTGGTAATGCCCTTAGACAATACCAAAGAGCTAGACCAAGCGCCTGTTTGTATGACATTCAGAGACATGTAGGTAATTTTACTGTTCCTTGATCGGTCTCTACTTCATAGAATTCCGGCAAGTATTTGGGGTCAGGCCTTTTTAGCCTGGGACTGAAGGAAGGATAAAAACTTTTTCCCTCCTTCTGCATTCTCTCAATTTACCTCTCAGTTGTCATGGTGTTTCTCTGTTGCTGTTATTTTGCTATTTAATGTTATTATCCCTTGGACAAACGATACTTGTCGGGTGTCACTGGTGCCTACGTCCCTGTCTATGACTGAGTGGAACACAAGTGCCTAAAACTGACTTTCCCCATGCCCAGGCTCCCACCAGGGGTAAAGGGCAACAGTCATTGCTGAATGGAGCAGGGGAGCAAGTGGCTGAGAACCCAACATGCGGAGGCAGGGAGGTGGTGGGAAGTGGGATCTCCTATGAGTCAAAGCTTCAAGCCCCCAGTTTAAGTTTCATGCCGTTGTCAGACTTTACTTACAAAACACAAATTCAAAGATAAATTATTAAGAATTTTAAGGCGGCAATAACAGCACTAAACCCCAAGTGCAGAGCTCCCTCTGGAGTATGGGTGCTGTGCAACTGCACTGGTCACACACACATGAAGCTGACCTTGCCCAGATGAGATGCTCTCCAGCCTAACTCAATACTATAAACTAGGCTGTAACACAAAGGGGAGAGTAGTGCTCCCAGACTGTACAGTGGGTCTTTGCACACTCAAACATTACCATCTGCAACTGTGTGCACACTGTGCCTCCTGTTATGTTATCAGGTTTGTGCCTTCTTTGGCAAATGCTGTGAATCTCTGCTAAGCAGGCTAACTGTACTAACTTCACGCAGATAAGTGCATCTTGTGTAATTTATCCAAGTGTTTCTAGTGCCTGGTACTTCCTCAAGTCCAACAGACATGTAGGCAGGAACCCATTTATTTAAGAATTAATCCAGATCATATGCTCTCTTAGGGCAGGAGTGATCATTTTCTTATCTATAGCAATTCGCAGTACTTTGGCAAGCACTCAGTAAGAGCTCAGTAAATGCATCTTCGGTTGAAATCAGAACTCTATGTTGCTCTTCATGTTACCCTGTTTATAAAATAAAAGTCAACTTTTTAAAAGTGGGTGTAGCTAAGGGGCTCCTGGGTGGCTCGGCTGGTTAAACATCCGACTTTGGCTCACAGTTTGTGAGTCTGAGCTCTGCATTGGGCTCTGTGCTGACAGCTCAGAGCCTGGAGCCTGCTTCAGATTCTGTGTCTCCTCTCTCTCTGCTCCTTCCTGCTTTCTCTCTCTCTCTCAAAAATAAACAAACATTAAAAATAACTTTTTAAGCGGATGTAGCTAGAATTGTCAGATCCCTTTGGTGTATGTATGTGTGTGTATATGTAAACACACACATGCACACGCACATACAGAGTCTTGATTCCTTACATGTGTTCTCACAAGTTCAATGTGGCTTTCAAAACCAATCCAACAAATAAACAGATTGAAAATCCACACAAAGTTATTGTCTTAACCCAAAGCTAACCTATTTTGAGGAAGCCCTAGTTAAAATGTGGGTTAAAAAAGCCCAGAACAATATTTACAAAGAAAATTTAAATAACACGGAGAGGAACTTGTGGTATAGTTAAATGAAAAACCAAGAAGAAACAATATAATGCTGCAAGTCTTCAATATAAGAACATGTACTTACATAAAGTAAAAATAATGGAAGGAAATGTTATCCAGCAATATTAGTATATAAATCTTGATGTATACAACTACAAGGGATTTGGGGCATTTTCTATTTATTTTGCATATTAAACTTTTTCTCCCGATTTTATAATTAGAAAAAATGTATAAAAAGCAAATCCTTGGAAAAAATAACTTTGATTATTTAACCAATACTTAAAATTATTTTTTAGTAACAAAAGTTTTTGGTATCAATATTATGGAACCCCAGTATATTAAAAAAAAGTTAGTGGGGGTGTCTGGGTGACTCAGTTGGTTAAGCATCCAACTCTTGATCTCGGCTCAGTTCATAATCTCACAGCTTTTAAGTTTGAGTCTGCAACAGGCTTTGCACTGACAACACTGAGGCTGCTTGGGATTCTCTCTCTCTGTCTATCTCTCTCTCTCTCTCTCTCTGTCTGCCCTTCCCCTCATCACTCAATCTCAATACAAATAAATAAACTTTATTTTAAAAATTAATGGAGAAAGGATTCCTTAGGCAGTTTAAATCTTCATCACAAGCAGAAAATACTTCATTCTTTGGAAGTAGTCTTCAAATGCCACTCAGACTCGCTAATTTAAATCCAAACTCTATTCAGTGGTTGTAAAATAGGCATGCAGAGTGGCATTTTATCCCATTTACTGATTCATATTTCATGCATTATTTAAGTAATTCTCAGTTATGTCTCAATAACAAATAAGTCTGAAATCTCAGAAGCTTAACTACAATGGTTTGTTTTTCACTCCTGTCAATTCGGTACAAATCAACTGGTCAAACAGTGACTCAGGAGCCCAGGCTCTTCAGTGTTCAACTCTACCATCTTGGATTTCTTCTCTTCCAGTTACAGTGATAAAGAGAAAAAGATGGTGGAGACACTTGGTCCTTAACTGCTCTGACCCAGAAACCATCTTTTTACTTACATATATATTTGTGGGGTGAGGGGGCCTGAAATAGTTACATGGCCCCAACCTAAATGCAGAAGAGACAGGGAAATGTCAAAAAGTACAAGAATATTTGGGTATTAACAGTGCCTGTCACAATATTTTATTTTAAAATTTCAAGTAACAGTAAAGAAGGACATAAGATTTATCACAATAGGGCAAAGGTTAAGAGAGGTTATAAAACACTCTATTACCAGAAACTAATTCTTTTCTGAAGATTAATGTACTTGAAAAAATTCAAGAGGGTACAAGACAAGTCACTGATACGAAGTAGTGTTGAGGATGAGATTAAATAGAGTTGAAACAATATCCTAAGATGTTCTATAATTCTACTTACCACCCTCTGATTTCTAGAGGTTCCATATTAAGACAGGCAAATGGGGATTTTAAAATGTCCCAGCAGAAGAAGAAAACTGCCATAACTTAGTACAAGATTTGATTTGATTTGTGCAACTTACAATAAACTTCAAAAGAGATACTTGCCAATGGTTCCTAAATGTCATATAAACACAACTTCATGTAAACATCAGTCTGGAACTCTCCCAACCCATACGGAGCTAGTAGATATTCAGCAGAGCAAACCAGCAAAGGACTTTATTCCCAAGTCTTCACAATTGAGGATAACGTTGCCCATTTTTCTGCTTATTTAGTAGAGCACTCCTTTATTGTTTCCATTTTCAGGCAGCAATATATGTTCTCCATGGTTTCGCACTTCAGTTGTGATTCCTCAAGAATATTATAAATTTAAGGGAAAGACTATTTTCTGACCATGTATAACATACCTAGGATTGTGCTCTGGATACCAGCAGTCATCTCAAAATGTGGGGATTCATTTATAAATATAGTTACTAAAATCAATGGGAGATATACTTGAAAGGTGATTCTACTAGCATATGTCCATGAGATAATTTTTTTTACTGTTTTTATTTTCAAATTTGTATTTAAGTTCTAATTAGTCAATATATAGTGTTGTATGGGTTTCAAGGTTTAGATAGAATTTAGTAATTCATCACTTACATATAATGCCTACTGCTCATCATAACAAGTGCCCTCCTTAACACCCATCACTCATTTAGTCCATTCCGCCCCCCACCTCCCTCCATCAACCTTCGGTTTGTTCTCTATCATTAAGAGTCTCTTATGGTTCCCTTCATCATATGGTATTTGTCTTTCTCTGCCTGACTTTCTTTGCATAACATAATAACACTCTACTTCCATCCACATCATTGCAAATAGTGAGATTTCATTCTTTTTGATGGATGAGTAATAATCCATTGTATATATATTCCACCTCTTATTTATCCATTCATCAGTTGGCGGACATTTGAGCTCTTTTCAAAGTTTGGCTACTTTTGATAATGCTGCTATAAATATCCGGGTACATGCATTCCTTTGAATCCGTATTTTTATTTGCTTTAGGTAAAATTTCCAGTAGTGCAATTGCTGGGTCATAGGTTAGTTCTATTTTTAACTTTTTGAGGAACCTCCATACTATTTTCTGGAGTGGCTGCACAGTTTGCATTCCCACAAGCAGTGTCTTGTATTCCCCTTTCCCCACATCCTCACCAATATCTGTTGTCTCCTGTGTTGTTAATTTTAGCCATTTTGACAGGTGGTATCTCATCCTGTTTTTTATTTATGTTTCTCTGATGATGAGAGATGTTGAGGATCTTTTCATGTGTCTGTTAGCTATTTGGATGTCTTCTTTGGAAAAGCGTTCATGTCTTCTGCCCATTTCTTCAATGGATTATTTGTTTTTTGAGTGTTGAGTTTAATAAGTTCTTTATAGATTTTGTATATTAACCCTTTATCAGGTATGTCATTTGCAAATATCTTCTCCCATTCCTTCAGCTGCCTTTTCGTTTTGTTGATTGCTTCCCTCACTATGCAAAAGCTTTTTATTTTGATGAAGTCCCTATAGTTTATTTTTGCTTTTGTTTCCCTTGCTTCTGGCTGAGGTTTAAGAGGTTGCTGCCTGTGTTCTCTTCTAGAATTTTGATGGTTTCCTGTCTTATATTTAAGTCTTTCATCCACTTGGAATTTATTTTTGTTTATGGTTTAAGAAAGGGCCCAGTAATACAATTCCTATCAAAATACCACCAGCATTTTTCACAGAGCTAGAACAAACAATCCTAAAATTTGTGTGGAACCACAAAGGATCCTGAATAGCCAAAGCAGTCCTTAAAAGAAAAGAAAAGCTGGCAGTATCACAGTTCTAGACTTCAAGCTGTATTACATAGTCATTAAGATAGTATGGTGCTGTCACTAAAACAGATACCTAGATCAATGGAACAGAATACATAGATCAATGGAAGAGAATAGAAAACCCAAAATTAACCCACGACTATATACATGGGCAACTAATCTTTGACAAAGCAGGAAAGAATATCCAATGGAAAAAAGACAGTCTCTTCAACAAATGGTGCGGGGAGAATTGGACAGCAACATGCAGAAGAATGAAATAATTTTTTTAAATGTGGTCTCATTCCTATCATTTAAATTAAGTGTATCAGCACCAAAATGTAAGATTAGTTGGTTCCATACCATATCTTCCTATAAATGTCTGAGAAAGCTCTAAGGTTAAACTAATACTCAGAAATTTATAAAGGATAATCCTTCCTCCCCCACTTTAAAAGGAGAAAGGAAGGAAGGAAGGAAGGAAGGAAGGAAGGAAGGAAGGAAGGAAGGAAGGAAGGAAGGATGGAAGGAAGAAGATATCTGTTTTTAAGTATTTAAAGAGCTTTTCACACTCTCTTTGGATCATGGGTGTTCAATTTGTTTCTTCTCAATGGTTTTATACCTATGGATGGCAAACTACAAAATTCTTATTGGTTGTTAAGTGGATAATATGAAATCAATAGTTTTATTCATTAAGAGGTAGAACCTCTGAGTAAATAATTTTGTTTGGCTTTTATTGCCTGACCTCCTTTTTCTCTGAAAAACAATGAATCAACAATTTAATTCATCAAGAAATCTCTAGGGGAGTCTGGGTGGCTCAGTCAGTTAAGCCCCCAATTCTTGGTTTCAGCTCAGGTCATGATCTCGGGGTTCATGAGTTCAAACCCCTCATTGACTATGCAGAGCCTGTTTGGGATTCTCTTTCCCCCTTTCTCTCTGCCCCACTGCCCAGTCGAAAAATAAATAAATATATATTTTTTTAATCTCTACAAAAGTTCCCAAGTTTAACTTATTTTTTAAATATTTATTTACTTTGAGAGAGAGAGAGAGAGAGAATGCAAGCAGGGGCAAGACAGAAAGAGAAGGAGAGAGAGAATCCCAAGCAATTTCCACTCTTCAGCGCAGAGCCTGATGTAGGGCTTGATCCCACAAACCGTGAGATCATGACCTAAGTCAAAATCAAGAGTTGGATGCTTAACCAGTTGAGTCACCCAGGTGCCCAAAAAGTTTACAAGTTTTAAAAGTTTTAAAAGTTTAAAATGGTCAAAGACGTAAAGTCATCTCAGCAAATCTTTCAACAATCTTATCTTGGTTCAAAGTGATTCTTAAATGATCATATGAATGAATGACTTGATACATTATTTCAACTTTTTAATCTTGGGCCCATTGCTAACACAAAGTTCCAATCAGGGAAATTAAACAGGTATGATTTGCTAAGAGCTTTGCTCCAGTTGTTTTGCTGGTAGAAAAAGGCGCTAAGATTTATAACTGAAAAATCTCAGAGAATTTGACTCTGCCAGTTCCCAGGACCAAGGTTCCTGCAGCCATTATTCTACTCTTCCAGAACAAATGAGGACAGTCTTTACACTGCTGGACTTCTCATACATGTGTAGCAGAATTAAGAACTTCTCTGACATCCAAAAACCAGAGGGGGCTTGGGCATTTACATTATTATTACATTTTAAGTATCTGCTTACTGGTCTCCCACATTAAACTGTGAGCAACATGAGAGAGTTTCTGTTACATACCATTGTGTTGTCTCCCATGTTTATTTCAACATTGACAAATGTTCAATTCAGTTTTCTTTTGTTTTGTTTTTCAAAGATGTTCATGGGGGGGCACCTGGGTGGCTCAGTCAGTTAAGCGTCTGACCTTTGATTTCTGGTCAGGTCATGATCTCACAGTTAGTGAGTTTGAACCCACATTTGGCTCTGTGCTGACAGTATGGAGCCTGCTTGGGATTCAGTCTCTCCCTTTCTCTGCCTCTCCCTCCCCCACTCATGCTCTTGCTCACTTGCCCTCTGTCTCTGTCTCTCTCTTTCTCTCAAAAATAAATTTAAAAAAAAATTTAATACATAAATAAAATTAAAAATAAAAGATTGTTCATGGAATACAAAATTTTAGTTAAATCAATATATTCAGAAGCAATGGGGCAGATACCAAGTGTGCAATTAGGTAATTCCGAGACTTTCTTCCTTCTTTGCAAATTCTTTCCAAATGCCAACAGTCCAACAAAAGGACCTCCTAGTAGCCTTGGCCTTAGCTAGTGGTGAAAAATAGAAAAAGGAGATTATCTCAAATAAACCATGAGTTGTAACTACATGAAGAAAGATAAGAGGAACTTAAAAGGCTTAGAAATTTTATGTAAATTATTTTTCTTAAAAAAAAAATCACTGAGGATACTAGTGACAAACCTCAGCAATTCTTTTATGGTAAAATTCCTGCTCATATTGGCAATCCAAATTTAGTTTTTGGATCACAGTCCTCTCCCTCATCTCCCTCCTATTTCCTTTCCTGTCACCAACTTTCTTAGATGCAGCAAGACTTCTGTTTTACAGTTTGCTATATAAGGAGCTAGGTCTAGAGAACTGGGAGTATTTAAAAAGCAAAGAAATAAAGGTGACCAAGAAAATTACATTGACACAGCCTGTCACTCAAAACAGGAAAGAAAAACTAGAAGTCCATTAACCAATTGTAGGTATCTATTTACCTTAAACATGTCCTCCAGGAAAGTTTCCATGTATTCCATACACATAAATACATAATGCTATAAGATGTGAAATAAGATTAACAGAGAGGATAGGAATTTTAAAAGAAAACAATTGTCCATAAGATATTTGACTGAAAATTAGGAGATTTACCTAGTAAGAAACTGTTGGAATAGTCTAAGCATGGACTAGACTCCAGGCCACTGGTTATTGAATGCCACCCTGAGACAGAATCATTTGGGTACTGCTTGCCAAACCACAGTTAAAATACAGATTATAATTTAGAAAGTCTGAGATGGGACCTAGAATTTGCATTTCTAACAGACTTCCATGCTGTTGATCCACAGACCACTCACTCTGAGTAGCACTGCTCTAGACTACGGAGCTAAAAACAACAAAAGCAAAATCTGTTTAAGGGGCACCTGGATGGCTTAGCCAGTTAAGCATCCCACTTTTGGTTTCCATCAGGTCATGATCTCACAGTTCGTGGATTCAAGCCCTGCATGGAGCCCTACACTTATAGTTTGGAGCCTGCTTGGAATTCTCTCACCCTCTCTGCCTCTTCCTGGCTCATTCTCTCTCTCTCTCTCTCTCAAAATAAATAAATGAACTTTAAAAATTGTTATTAAAAACAATTTTTTAAACTTATTTTCACTAATGAAAACATATTTTCAAAATGCTATAACAAAGCCTAGTTGTAAGAAGTAAGATACTAAAATTTCTAACATAATGGTAGGGTCAATGACCTCTATAGAATTGGAAAAGAAAAACTGATGGGACAAGTAAGAGATGAATCTTGTTTTATAAATGCTAGGTTGGAGAAGGTATCAGCTTATCTATGGGCACATGATCTGTAAAAGAGCAGGAAATAGATGGCTGTCCCAGGCATATAGTTAGAATTCACACTTAAAGGTAGAGATTTGCAAGTCTCATTAACACTGTAACTAAACCCAAGAGACAATAAAGTCTCTGAGTACAGGGGAGAAAACACAGCCATGCACAGAACCTCAAAGAATTTCTATTTCACAGGTTAGGAGAATGAAACACAACCAAGAAGAAACAAGAAGGACTGGTTACAATGATCATGATGGAGGAAGAAGAACTATTAGGCGAATGTCATTGGTATTTAAAGAAGGGAAGGTTTGTGAAGTGCCTGGGTGGCTCAGTTGGTTAAACATCTAACACTTGATTTTGGCTCAAGTCATGATCTCAGGGTTCATGAGTTCAAGCCCTGCATCAGGCTCCATGCTCAGCCTGCTTAAGATTCTCTCTCTTCCCCTGCTTGAGCTCTCTCACACACTCAGAAAGAAAAAAAAAAAAAAGGTCTTTTAAAAAATAAAAGGAAAGAAGAAGGAAAGATGGAAAGGTTTCATTTATTAATAAGTGATCTGTGCTGAACACTTCAAAGAGATGCACCAGGATTTGGCTCCATAGTCATTGGTAAACTTGAAAACGTTTATCAGTAGCATGGAACAGAAGCCAAACTGTAAGAGGTTAAGAATAAAATGGAAAAAGAAAAAGTGTGGCAGTTAGCATGATTAAAACAGGAGAATTGCGTTAAACTTTAAACTTTTTTTACAGAACTAGGATTCCACAACATCTATGATGCTTATGGTTTCTTTTTCTTTCTTTTTTTTTTAATTTCCAAAGAGCTTTATAAAGGTTATAGAAGGCTAGATAATGGTCCCTCAAAAGGCGTCCACATCCTAATCCCTAAAACTTGTGAATGTCACTGTATATGGGGAAAAAGCAGGGAGTGTCTTTGCAAATATGACTGACTTAGTGATTTTGAGATGGAACAATAGCCCGGACTATCCAGATGTCTCCTAAATGCAATCATTCTCTTCTCAAAAAAATTTCTTGAGTATGGTTGACACACGATGTTAACAATAGTTTCAGGTGTATGACATAGTGATTCAACACCTCTGTACCTTATGCTTTGCCCACCACAAGTACAACTACCTTCTTTCTCCCTATGATGCTATTACAGTATCATTGACTATATTCCCTGTGCTGTGCCTTTATTGCCATGACTTATTTATCCTGTAAGCCCATATCTCTCACTCCCCTTTGCTCATTTTGCCCATGCCTTCACCTTCCTTCCCTCTGGCAACCAGCAGCTTGTTCTTTTTATTTACCGGTCTCATTCTGCTTTTTGTTTGTTTGTTTGTTTAGTTTCCACATATGAGTGAAATCATATGGTATCTGTCTTTCTCAATCTTCTCATAGCATAATACCCTCTGAGTCCATCCATGGTGTCACAAATGGCAAGTACTCACCCTTTTTTATGGCTGTGCAACATTCCATTATAGATACACCATAATTCACTATTGCTTCATCTCTCAATGGACACAGGCTGCTCCCATATTGGCTATTGTAAATTATGCTGCAATAAACGTGGGAGTGCATATATCTTTTCAAATTAGTGTTTTCGTTTTCTTTGGGGAAATACCCAGTAGTGGAATTATTGATTTATATAGTATTTCTATTTTTAATTTTTTGAGGAACATCTTTACTGTTTTAAATCTCAGGAATTCTTATGAGAAAATCAGAAGGAGATTTCACACCCTCAGAATAAGAAAGCATTGCTACACTAGAAACACAATGCTATGTTGCTGGCTTTGAAGACAGAGGAAGAGGACACACAACAAGGAATCCAAGAAAACGCTGCTCTGGGTGCTGGAAAAGGCAAGAAAACAGACTTTTCCCCTAGAGCCTCAAGAGGGAGTATGGCCCTGATCATGTCCTCATTTCAGTGCAGTGAATCTGATTTTAGGCTTCTGGGCCTCCAGTACTGCAAGAAAATAAATTTGTGCTCCTTTAAGCTATCGAGGTTGTCATAACTTGTTATAGCAGCCATAGGAAACTATGGTCAATTCACAATCTGGTCTTGGCAATAAATTTAGTTATTATGTCATCTACTCTTAGGCAAAAACAAACAAAAAGCCATTCTAAGTAATTATGAGATATTTCTCAGTTGAGGGTCACAAAATTGTGTTGCTCCTCTCACATCAAATTTGGTAAGAAACAGATGTGCTGTATTATAAGACCTTGGAGAACATTATTTAAATAATTTGAAAAATTAGGAAGAAAATATGATTTTTAACTGCTAAAATGTAGTCTTTTTAAAATATGGTTTGGTCAACTTGCCATAGTGGTTTATCCAGCTAGCAACTAAATTAGAACACATGCCAGAAAGTACAGTCATCAGTATTTCATAACACAGATGCTAAAATGAAAATCCCAATTTCCCAGTAAACACAAAAACCCAATGAAAAAATTTTAACAGAAAAAAAATTAAATTTGAGCATAGCAAAGAAATTCCCCAAAATCAATATTATATGGAAACTTTTTCTAAAAAGATATTTTGTTTTTAATATTACTCTTTTCAAAATGACACAGAGCAACTCAACAACAACAACAAACCCAAGGCAATTAAAAATGGGCAAAGAACTTAGACATCTCTCCCAAGGCATATTAATGGCCAAAAGACACATAAAAGATGATTGACAGCACCAACCAGTAGGGAAATGCAAAGTAAAAACCATAATGAGTTATTACTTCAATGCTTTGGGATAGATATTTATGAGAGGAAAGGAGAGGAAGAGAGGGGTAGGGAGGGGGGAGTGAGAAACGGAGAGGAGGGGAAGGAAGGGAAGTGAAGGAAAGGGAAGGGAAGGGAGGGGAGAGGAGAGGAAAGGAGACAAGAGGAGAGGGGAGCGGAGGGGAGAAAGAAAAAGAAAGAAAGAAAGAAAGAAAGAAAGAAAGAAAGAAAGAAAGAAAGAAAGAAAGAAAGAAAGAAAGAAAGAGAGAGAGAAAGAGAGAAAGAGGGAGAGAGAAAGAGAGAAAGAGGGAGCTAGAGGGAGGGAGGGAGGGAGGGAAGGAAGAAAGAAAAAGAGTTGGCAAGATGTGAGGAAACTGAAACACTTGTGCAATGCTGGTGGAAATATAAAATGGTGCACCCACTGTGGAAAACAGTATGGAGGTTCCTCAAAAAATTCAATATAGAACTATCATATGA
This sequence comes from Paradoxurus hermaphroditus, assembly GCA_004024585.1. NCBI lineage: Eukaryota > Metazoa > Chordata > Mammalia > Carnivora > Viverridae > Paradoxurus > Paradoxurus hermaphroditus. The sequence goes on from PITB01023463.1 coordinate 12,112, forward strand.
TCTAGCAATTCCACCTCTGAGTATATATTTAAAAGAATTGAAAGCAGGATGTCTTAGCTCAGGTTGTCATAAAATGTAATAGATGGTGTGGCTTAAAGCAAAAGAAATCTATTTTCTCACGTTTCGGGGGGGCTGGAAATCCCAGATCAAGGTATCATGGGGTTCAGTTTTTGGCAAGAACTCTCTCTGGCTTGCAAATGGCCACCTTCTTGCTGCTTCAAATGACAGGGTGAGGGCTCTCTTTCTCTTTTTACAAAACCACAATCCCGTTAGATTAGGGCCCCACCTTTATGACCTCATTTACCTTATTTACTTCCTAAAGACCCTATCTCCAAATACAGTCACATTTTGGATTAGGGCTTTAACATACAAATCTGAGGGGACACAATTCAGTCCACAACACAAGAACTAAGTCAATACACCCATGTTGATAGTAGATTATTCACAGAGCCAAAAATGTGAAACCACCCAAATGTTTATGGACAGATATGAATAAACAAAATGTGGTACATACATTCAACTGAATATTATTCAGCCTTAAAAATGAATGAAATTCTGATACAGGCTACAATATGGAAGAATCTTCATGTCATCATGGTAGGTGAAGTAAGTCAAGTAAGATAACACTGAACTAGTTCAGACCTTCAAAGCCTAGGTTCTAACTGGCCCCTCTCTTCCCTCTAGGCTATCCTTACTCGAACACCTAATACAAAGTAATAGGACAAATATTCTTTTGTATAACATGACGTCAAAATAGTTTTGGCTGAGAGCACTGGGAGACAGGTAACTATTATTGTCACACCTGAGCAATATTCAGGTTGTGCAAGGCTTCTCAAAGAGGTAACAAAGAACTGATTTTGTAACTCTTGGCTTACCAAATATCTTCAGACTTGAGAAAAGAATGGGAAACTAAATGTTAAGAAAACTTCTTTGGCTAGAATTGTTGGTGGTGTATGAACCTGGGGAAGTGGGTCCTCAACTCTCCTCAAACTTCTTGAGGGAGTCTTCAAGAAGACTTGATATATGTCCCTTGAGTTTGGGGACACACAGCAGAGTCCGGAGATAAATGTCAGATACCAGAGCTCCCTGAAGACAGAAGAGGCAAATAGCTGCATTTGGGACAGTCTGTGTCTCGGTCAGCTTGTGCTATGATAACAAAATGCCATAAACTGTGTGGCTCAAACAAAAGACCTGAACTTCTCACAGTTCTGGAAGCTGGGAAGTTTGAGTTTCCAGAATGGCCCAGTTCTGGTGACAGCACTCTTCCTCAATTGTAGATGGCACTTTCGTCTTCACAAGGTGAAGAGAGGAAGAGGAAGCAATCTGTCTGGTGTTTCCACTTATAAGGGCACTAATCCCATCGTGGGCACTCCACTCTTATGACCTAATTTCCTCCCAAAAGCCCCACCTCCTAGTACCATCATGCTGAGCAGGAAGGATTTCAACATACAAATTTTGAAAGGACCCAAATGTTTAGTCTATAACAGTCTGTAATCCCAGTATTAGTGCTTCTCTTGGGCTAAAGATGATCAGGTGTTAGAACCTGGAGGAGGGAGGACCTCAGTACAAAAAAACCAAAGTTGTACTGCCAGAAGTTTGAAGACTGAAGGAGGAATTTTAAATACTGGCTGGAGAAAGTGTATTCATTACTGAACTACATGTAAGGTGTTGATGGTATGTGGTGGGGACGAGTATCCTGAAGACCCACAAAGTCCCCTGTGAACATTAGCTTTAAATATTCACCAAAGCTAGAAGAAGCCAAGGTCTTTATAAATTGGGGTCACTCAAGTAAAAATCCTTTTCTTCTTTCCCTGTTTTCTAAAACAAGAGGGGTCTGAAGCTGTGGCTAGGAAGTGAAGACTGGGGAAAGGAGATAGTGAAGAGCAGGGTGAAGAGAAAAAAATAAAATCCCACCAGATCCCACCCTTCTGACTAAAGGCTGATGTAGTTTTGACTATTTCATGCTTCTTAGCATTTTATTAACTGAAATGAGGCTGATGAGGAGTAAATAGGAGTGGAAAACAAGATCTGGGCATAAGATTTCAGCCAGAAAGAGAAAAAAATCTTCACAGAATGAGGGACTATGCATGAATAAAAGTGCTTCTGATTACACCTTCAATGTTTTGCTCCTTCACCATACAAGTTAAATTTATAACATATTAGGATTAAACAAGAAATTCGCTTTTATTTCTCCTTTTCTTTTTAAAGTCAACTACCTCTGTTTCCTTATTACCCACTTATTCTTATAACCTTTAAACACATTTTCTATAGAAATTGCCAATACCAGTTATTGGTGGGTCTGTCAAATGATTTTTTAAATTCCATTATATGGTAAAAAGTTTTAGGAAAATAAAAGCCCAATGTTTGAAGAATGATACATGATGATATAGTTTGATTTATTCCAAAAATGTAAGACTGGTTTCCTATTAGGGCATTATTAATATAATTCATCACATAAGTTGATCAAATGAGGAAAACTATATGATCATTACAAAATTCATAAAATCATGTGGATTTTTAAAATTTTGGGAAATGAAAAAAAATGAATACCTTCTTGTGATAAAGGCCTCAGACTTTCCCAGGCAACATCTTATTTGATGAGTGACCACAAAGACACTGTCTTCAAAGTCAGAAACAAAACAGCTTGGGAAGCAATGAAAGATCAAGGATATAGAATAGAAAGCTTGGAAGAAAGATTCATATATAAACAAAAAATATGGCCAGTTTCATTTCAAATCGATGGGAAATTGATAAGGATGCCAATAAATGGCACTGGAACATTGGCCAACCTCTCAGGGGAAAAAAATAGACTACTTCAAATACTTTCCACATAGATTTAAGATATAGATTAAAAAATGATGAGAAGTACCACTAGTAAGTATAGGTCAATACTATCTTGGAGCAGAGAAAGCTCAATTGTAATAAATAGGTAAAAACTACATACACAGAAAGATATATTTGATTATGGAAATTTTTCTATAAAACAGAAGTTACCATAAGCAAACACCCACCTGGAGACATTCCTATGAATGAGGCTCAGGGACAAGTTAAACTAGACTTATTCTCTGTCACAGGTAGAATGCAACCATTTCAGAATCTGTTACTTAAAGGACTCAGCATTCATCAGAATTCTGTATGTGGACCTAGCCAGGTGTTTTGTTACTTCACTCTACCACCCACCTATGATAAGGGAGTAGTGCCTGGGTTACACAACCGTGAGATGCTGTGATAAAGAGCTGGCAGTACCCCAATTATTTCTAAGATAATTAAGTAAACATAGTGTCAACTCATGGTGCCATTGGGGTAGGGGGTGATTCTTTACCCTAGCTGCACATTCAAATCACCTATGGGGGGCACCTGGGAGCTCATTTGGTTAAGCATCTGACTCTTGATTTCAGCTCAGCTCATGATTTCATGGTTTGTGAGTTTGAGCCCCGCATTGGGCTCTGTGCTGACCGTGTAGAGCTTGCTTGGGATTCTCTCTCTCCCTTTCTCCCTGTCTTTCTCTCTAATAATAAAATAAACTTTTAAAAATATAAACAAACAAATAAATAAAATCACCTATAGGAAGCACAGTGCCTACCTCAGAGACTCTAATTCAGCTCATCTGAAGCAAGGCCTGAGCCCTTTACTTTCTTGTTTTTTGTTTTGTTTGGTTTTTTAAGTTTTCGGTTACATAGTATTTCATCATAAAACAAAGGGGATGTGACATACCATGAAGCAGCAAATCTGTAGCATAGGAAGGCTTTTAAAAAATAAAAGTGATTTTACTATGTCTTTAAAAATACAGCCTTGGGGTATCTGGATGGCTCAGTCAGTTAAGCATCTGACTTTGGCTCAGGTTATGACCTCATGGTTCATGAGTTCAAGCCCCACATTGGGCTCTCTGCTGTCAGAACAGAGCCCACTTCTGACTCTCTGTCGCCCTCTCTCTCTTCCTCTCTCTCTCTTTCTTTCTCTCTCTCCCTCTCTTAAAAATAAACATTAAAAAAAATACAATCTTCTAACCTAAACAATTGTATTCAAAATTCTGAAAGTAAAGAAACACACTTCCTCAGACCAGATTTGGTTTCTGGTTAATACTTCAAAAGCTACCATTTTTGAGTCCCCCAGCACGCTAAAAACCTCTTACACTTCATCTTTGTCTCCCCATACTTTATAACTCACTTTTATTATTGTAAATCTGTTGTCTTTAATGAGAGTACAATGCAAATGACCAATTAGCTAAAGAAACTTGGTATTTGTATTTTTGAAGACAGGAGTAAAAGACGAGATCAGACAAGGTCCATGGCACACATTCACGCTGGCACAATGAAAGCTCTTGAATTGTTTTTCCGAGACAATATGCTTGCCAGACAAACAAAACAAAACAAAACAAACCACCAAAAACTTCCAGGGAGGCAGGCAGATTTCAGCATGAACCCTTAGATATTTTGTACATAACCACAAAAAATATCTTCACACTATGTACATAAACCCTAGTTGAATTCTGTCCCTGGAGAGAAAAAATCCTTAAATTTTGGTGTTGTCTCTATGACTTAGACATGTGATCCTTACTTGCTACTCAAAGCTTCACCACAACTACTTGGGCTACTGGGTTTATATCCTAAAATTATTTATTTTTTTCAAAATTATTTGACCTTTTAGTGTATTCATTCCACTGAAACTATATAGTTTGAATTAGCTTCTTAAGGGCCAGGAATCTTCCTTTATATCTTTACTCATGGTAATTGGTAGCAATTAGCACTCAAATAACAACCAAATAATAGTCTTTAAAAATCATCTCCTTCACCCTAAAGCAAGAGCTCACATGCATGTGAACCCAGGTACACAAGCCTTTGGCAAAATAAGTGTCCCCAAACTCTATTTGTCAGAAGACCTGCCCTGTTAAGATACTCAGAACAGGAGAGGGGGACAGGCAGCTGGCGGTGGTAGAAAAGGCAGCATCTTGGCTTTGGGAACAACAGAGGAAAACTCCCTTGGATTCTCCATTCTGCACCTTTATCATTGCCATGAGGGGCCCCAAAGGGCATCAGAAACAGCAAACACCACCAAGGGAGAAGGGGAATAGGTTGGGGTTAGTGTAACTGTATATTGATTTGTGACCAAATGGCCACCCCTTTAGGGAAAACCCAAAAATATTATAGTGGAGGGTCTCTCTGTAAGGGGATGCTAAGTCTTCCATAGGCAATTAGAGGCAAAAACAGGAACTCTGGCTTCCTGGTGTCTTTGTGACCCCATTTGCATCCTGAGGCTGCTGAAATGTGGTCATATTGACTTGTTACCATATGAGAATGCCAGAGATGTGCCAAATGTCCTTTCTCCTGATGCCTTCAAGTCCTAAATCTATTTTTATTATGCCTCCCAGTTGTCCCAAATCCCTTCTCCAACAGCACAACCCATATATGGGTAAGGGATGGGTTTGCAGAGTCAAGATTCAAACCTTACAATGCATAACATATTCAAAACCCATGCATTTCCCCTTACACCATGCTAATATAGGTCAGACATACAAATAATTGAAACATAAAGTAGTATTTACTACTGTTAAGAAAAAAGTATCCAAAACAGAAATTTGGCAAAAGGAAGGCTGCATATCCTTTCAATGTCATACTTGGACATGGTCTCACAGGTCCACCCAAGGATTATTTATTTCACTGGATGAATGTACCTTTCTTTGACTTGCTATTTAATATTTATTCTATGAGGTTATGTAAAAACTTGTAGATTTTTTTTCCAGCAGAGATGAAAGTGATTTCTATTCAGTGGGAAAAATAACCCCAAATAACATGATTTTATTGCCCCTTAGAATATTGACCATTTCGTCTCTAACTTAGCCAATTTATTTAGTTTGCCACCCCCAACAAACTAAAGAATTTTCTGTTCTTCAAAAGGCCTGTGAGCCAATTTATTACCCTGCTGGCTCCTTTATTAATGAGTTAAATAAATCTTTGACAAGGGCTCACTGTGTACTTCTATAATTGTCATGTTAAGTTCTTGCAAATCATGCCTTGACACTACAACATGTTCCCAAGGTTTGACAAAAGTCATGATTTCATGCAGTATGGGCCAAGACAAAGGAAAGGTTGCCACTGAGGTGAGCGTCAAGGAAGAGATGAGATTTCACCTACGGCTGTGGGAAGGAAAGCCACTGCAGACACAACTTCAAGTATTTATACATTTACATGTAAAGCTAACAAAGAGGTTCTAACTTGGATCACTAAAAACATACTTATTTTAGATCTATTTTATGTGATCTTCTAGATAAAATACTATCAAATAAGATCCATCAATGCATTAAAGAGAACAATACATTATAACAAATAGAACTTATTCCAAGAAGTGAAAAGAGATTCAACAACTGAAAATCTATTGTCATAATAAAGTATATCAAGAAATTACAGGAGAAATACCACATCATATCAATAAATTCAGAAAAAGATACTCAGAATCAGTCCATTTCTAATACAGATGATAAGCAAAATGGAAACTACTTAAAACTAATTAAAATTATTTATTAAATTTAAATTGCATATATCATTGTAGACGATGAAAACCGAAATCATTTTCCTTAATAATGACACCAGACAGAGATGATAGCTACCATTTATTCACTGTCGTGCAGATGCTATCGAATGCCACACACATTTCAGAAAAATTAAATACCATGTAAAAATCATTGGGAAACAAGGTTAACCCCTTTGTTGATAAGACCATATTTTAAAAAAGAGAGAAAATGTATATGAATTTGTCAGGTAGCTAGGTACAAGGTAATTTTTTTAAATCGATAAGTTCTCCCTGTGTAGCAATAATCACTGAGAAATGGAAATGGGAAAGGATTTCTATTCTTAATGATGATAGCAGGAAAAAATACTTAGGAATAAGTTTAACAAGAATTTTATGTGGAAGATCTACATGATGAAAATTTTACATTTTATTGAAAGACACAAAATAGGATATGAAGAAACGGAAAGATGCATAATATGTTCTTGGATGTGAAAAACAATATTATAGAAATACAAATTTCTACAAAATTAATATATAAATTTAATTCAACTTCAATTAAAAACCTACCAGAGATAGTTGAATTGTATAATAAAGTGTTTATAGAATCTTAGTTCCCCTAGGTCCTATCTTGTGTTTCGAAATTTTCACAGCCTCATTGATAGCCTTTTTTTTTTCCCCACTGAATTTCCACCAAGGGGAGGAAACAAAGCTCAGAATTCTTACACCGAAGGATGGACAAGATGGAGTCTTTCTCCACCAACTCCCATAGCTCACTGATTAAAGGTTGCTTTGGGGTGCCTCGGTGACTCAGTTGGTTAAGCACCCGACTTCAGCTCAGGTCATGATCTCACAGTTTGTGAATTCGAAACCCACAGCAGGCTCTGTGCTGACAGCTCAGAGCCTGAAGCCTGCTTCAGATTCTGTGTCTCCCTCTCTCTGTCTCTCCCCTGCTCATGCTCTGTGTGTGTCTCTCTCAAAAATAAAATAAACATAAAAAAAAAATTGCTTCAAGAAATACCTCTTATGAGGTTCTACCTGCCTCTGTGAGCCAAGAACCTCCTGCAGCTAGAAAAACCATTCTTTAAAAAGGTAAAGAGATGCTGGCATTTGGGGTATGCCAAATAGGATTTCTACGGTCTCAAATTTTCAGCCTTCTACCTCTTCCATGTGGTTCCTGACCTACAAAATGCTCTATTAAGCACTAACATAGGCTGAAAAGGGATTATTTTTCTAATTTGATGGATGGAGGAAGGTGGGTGACAGATGAAATGGAAGAATGGTTTCCGCTCTGTGCTACAGCATACTTTCTCTAAAGTATATGAAGGCAATTTTACTCTTTACCGTGAAGACCACCCTCCTCCCTACATGATACAGGTACACACCTATTGACATAATCTAGACCTCATTCCTTGTGAACAAATAACTAGCCTAAAAGAGCCTCTGCCCATCCCTGACCCGGGAGCTTTGTTACATCAGACAATTTTCCTCCTGTTTTTCTTCCCTTTGTCCGCTGGTCTGCATCATGACAAGGGTGTAGCAGCACCTCAGCTCATGCAGCCTCAGTAAAATCAGCCAAGGAAGAGAACGGATATTTACAGGTGAAGTTGCCTCCAGAGGTACTTAGAAGAGCAAGAAGGTCGGTAAAGTCCGACACTGACCTCATACCCATCTGTGACGCATTTTGCCCACAATTCCCGGAGACTCAGGACCTCCTGGAAAGTTTCCAGACACCCTCAATGACAACATGCACTTTTTTTGCTTAGCTAAAATACTGTTGTGTTAAACTCTATTTCCTTTCACAAATCCATTTTTCGAAAAAAGGGATAGAAAATATTAATATCTCATTCGAAATCTTCTCTGTGTTAAAACTTGAGTTTAAAAAGTTTTGTAGAAAGGCAGCTACAAATTAATTTATTCTAAGTCTGTCATTTCAACTTCCTAAAACTGCATATAATAGACTCCCCTAGATATAAGTGTCTTTAAATAGCACAGGTTTGTTGTTGTGTTTTTTTTTTTTTTTTCATTTTTAATAAAAGAGCTTTTGTAGCCTCAAGAATCTCTGTTGAAAGTTAGTCTTTAGAAAGTCAGCTCTCCATACAGAGGAGTTAGCAAGAAGTCAGACAGGTTAGTTTGCCAATTGATGACTTTAAACCTTCATCCTCAAAGTCATAGCACTTTCAAACTCATTAAAAGAGGAACTGCTGTGTCTGTCATCTATGAACAGCACCAGCTGATTCCACAAAAGACAGCAATCTAAGCAAAGCACCCTTTTTGGGAATAAAATCACAGCTGCTGTCTGGGCAACAACACTATTTATTATATTCAATTACTAAAGCAAAACAAAATATAAAGTGTTTAAAATGGGCCAACTAATAAACAACCATTATTTACCACTTAAGCATCATCAAGAAATATTTTACATCATAAATATCAGCTGATCAAGAAGACATTGTTATTGTTCTCAGCACAAAGCTGTTTCTCAATCAATAGGTACTCAATTCAACCTTCAAATCCCACTCCTTTTCAGCAATAATCATTTATGGGTACTTACTATGTGCCTGCCTCTAATCCTTCCTGAAGGATTCACATTGCTGAGTGAGTTTTAGTTTTTCATATTCCAAAATGTACCTTTCAGGACCGCCTGGGTGGCTCAGTCAGTTAAGTGTCCGACGTCAGCTCAGGTCATGATCTCGCAATTTGTGATTTTGAGCCCCAAGTTGGGCTCTGTGCGGGAGCTCATAGCCCGGAGCCTGCTTTGGATTCTGTGTCTCCCTCTCTCTCTGCCTCTCCCCAGCTCATGCTCTGTCTCCCAAAAATAAATAAAACATTAAAAAGTTTTTTTTTTAATGTACCGTTGATATCTGACAATTCTCATGAAATGCAAGTCTTTGTCATGCTAAGCAGCAGATATATTCTTTAAGGGTCACATTTTAAATCTAATCCTCTGAAGGGAATTTATTTTAGCAAGTATGAATTAGCTCCTACAACACAAATTTTCTGCCACAGTAAATGTTTCTGTTTTGTTTTTTTTAATTAAAACCAACCGCAAAGCTCAAGGCAAGAAAAAACTCTGAAAATCTCTTTGCCGTTCCAAAAGCAACTATGAAGTCCCAATAAGTGAAATGGAATTTGTATCAAAATACATGTGTTCCCCAGCACAGGAAAGCAGGTTGCTTACCTGTTTCCTGACATTGACTTGCTGTGCCGGCATGGTTGCTGTAAAGGTTAGGACATTTCTAAATGACTCAGTGCTGGGAATATGCGCGTTCAGAATGGTTTCCTGCTCCTATACAAAGCACTGTGGATGGCTATTAAAGCTGTGGGAAACGACTGGGGTAAGATGAGAGTAGCTGGCATGTGATTATCACTCACCACCCCCTATGGTAGTGTGTCAGGCCATCCTCCACTTCTGATCTGCTTCACCAAATCTCTGAAACATTTGGAGAGCTTAATCCACCTTTTTGAAGACAAACCCTACCCAAACCAAGTTCTAAATCTCTTGAAGGCACAGGTTATCAAACCCTCTGTAGTGTAATAAGAATCACATGGAGTGCCTCATTCTTGCTCTTCTGTATCAGTATCTTCATGAGGCTGGAGGCTGGGAATGTGCTTGTTTATATATCTCCCAGGTGTTTCTGAGAGAACCGATGCTGTTTTAGAAACACTGGTTTAGGACCAAAACAAACAAACAAAAAAATCTACTCCCTGATGGAAAGGTAGCAGAAATGAAGAAATGACTGTTTTACAGTGAAAGAGGTCAGATTGGTGTTTAAAGACTCCTATAAGAAAAAACTACCAGAGATAAATAGATGATAGGAGATGAGAGAGAGAGAGAGAGAGATAAAAGAGTTGAAGTCTGGCTGAGGCTGGCAGCTAGATCACATCTCATTTAAACCTAGACCAGGTTATGCAGTTGTTTCTTCAAAAGTGATACCATCCACTCTACTCAGTTAAATCACAGAGAGGAAGAGATGTCATTGACAGAAGATCGATCCTACAGTACTGAGATTTTGGTACAGAAAGAGCCTGAACTAAGAACAAGTTTATGAGAAGAATTAAAGGACCCATGTTCTCCAGAAGCAGGGAGCTGAAGTACTTAAAATCAGAGACATAGAGTCCCAAGTGAGTGGGGCAAAGGCATGACTATCCATGATGCCAGCCATGTCTTTCAGATCTCAGACCTCAGCAGAAAGTTCCATGCAGCAAGGGTCATACCATTGCACCCCTTCTGTCAGCTGAGGTAACAAGCTCTCACTCTGCAGCCCACCTTCACCCTTCTTGCCTGTCTTCCCGTTGATTAGCTCCCTCTTGGGAAGACCTAGGGTAAGCCCATGCCATTTTGCTGGATGGTAATTAACTAGAAATGTATTGATGTAGATTTAGGCATTAACATCACTTATCAGAATTCAATTTGCACTCCAAACTGGCCTCTAGCAAGCATCTTGTGGAAGAAGGAGAGACCATCTTGCCCTTTAAATGGTCTGTCCAGGAATTCCTTTGGAGGCACATCAATCCTGAGCCAGTCATTTTGGGATCTGGCCATGCTTTCCTTCCTCAGTGGAGTTCCAATCCAAAATGGCTTTATGGGGTTTTTTGTTGTTGTTGTTGTTTATTTGTTCGGTGTACTTGTTATTAATACCAAACAATTAGCTCATGTTATAGAGCTTTATTCACTAAGTTTCATATGTGTGTGTGTTTTCTCTGTCTTCAGTGAAAATTCCTTCTATACGAAGACTATGTCATTTCTCCTTTTATATTCCTCTCTCATTGACACTCAATAAATTACCTTTGTACTAACCACTATATCTTGAGAATTTCATAGGTATGATTTCAACTCCTTAAAACCCCCAATCCCAAATCAGTCATGGTGGAACAATACAGATATCAACTTTTTAAAACATTAACTTGAAACAAGAAGAGAAAGTTTTTTTAAGGTGTTATTACTTATTGCTACCTGCACCTACCCAGGAAGGATTTCCTCTGATATGTCTTAGAATGACACGCCATCAAACTAACAAGGAAAACTGATAATACAGATGTAGAAAGCAGCTCAAACACTGTGCACGGAAGGTGACTTGACTATGGGAAAAAAGTGAGTGAGATGTGTGGTAAGCAGTGTTAGCCCTGCTGTACAACCCAGAATATAGTCTACATCATTCGATGACTGCTTGGAGGATACATGACCACACATCCCCAAAAGCCACCACTACCTACAACAACAACCAACAACAAACCAAACAAACAAAACAAGATCTTTTTTTTCTATCTTCCACAGTTTCATCTTTGGAAAGAAGCAGAGAATCTGGCTCCAGGCCAGTGGTCAAGGGAGCCAGGTCACCCTTCACCTCTCTCCTCATTTTCCAACCTCCTTCCAAGTCCCTACTGAGAAAATTTTTACTCACATATTGGGGATCGGACTCCACTGAGAATATCATCATTGAAAGTGAAACTGGGTCCTGACCCCCTGCAAAATCATTGCTATCTATGTGAACTAATTCTTTGAATCTAGTATGTATCTGGCCCTAGTATATTTCTAGTTGCTGGTATTTCCATTAAATAGAAAAAATAGACAATTAAAACCAGTTATCTCTCTATTTGATGAAGGAGCATAAGGCAAACTGACATCCTGCAAACCATTTCCCCCAAGATGGGATATGTGTGATATTCCTCAGGCACTCCTGGCTGCCCAAGAACAAAGGAAAGGGGAAAACAAATGGTTAAACTGATAGAATTTCCATCAGTTTACAAATACCTCAATAGTCTAATCTCTAGGAACTCCCTACTATCTTAATGTCTGTGCTGTGCTAGAGGGAAAAACAATCTTAGCTTAACAATAGCTAGGCCTCCAGTAATCTGTAAATCCTCTTTAGCAAATGGAAATCCCTTTAAGAAACTTCCTCTTGATTTTACCTCCCCCAACTCCACAGTTTACAACCCCAGTGCTGCTCTTTCTGCCCACGGGTCCTATCCCCGGGTTTTAATAAAATCACTTTTTACACCAAAAACATCAAGAATTTTCTTGGCTATCAGCTCCAAACCCCCACCAATACCCCAAACCTCATCATATCTGTCATCTGTCTCCCTCATTCTCTTTTTCCTCCTACAACTACAATGGATACACTAGCTTTTCCAATAGCACATTTTATTGAGTTGTAAAAACACACTGTTAAATTGGCAAGAGAGCACAAGAAATCCTAGAGACTCAATAGCCTATGTTACTCAGATGGGGGATACAGGTCCCCCAATTTATTGCACCTCCTCAATCTCCTTGGCATCCTGAAAATACTATTTGTTTAAATGTACTAAGCTACTTTGCTAAGTGTTAATGATAGATATGGGTTCAAATTGCAGGTTAAGAAATGAGAGATTTGGAGATTTAAAAATAAAGAAGAATGATCTCAGATGTATCATTCAGCAAATATTTACTGAATTCCTGTTGTATGTTAGGCATTGTGATAAGAGCTTGGGGTAAAGGAGAACTAGTCAGACATGATGGGTTGCTCAGGTGGTAAAGGTTTTATACAGAGAACTCTAAACACGGGATACATGCTCCCACTCCCAGTATGGGCTTTAGCCACATAACCATTCATCTTCTTGCTGGATCCGTGATTCTGAAGTGCTCACATAATCCCATGCCCAGATCCACCATGGCGCTGGTGTTTTCTTTTTCTTTTCTTTTCTTTCTTTCTTTTTTTTTTTTTTTGGAAAGAGAGAGAGCTCACATGTGTATGGGGGTCGGGAGAGGGGCAGAGGGAGAGGGTGAGATGGAATCTCAAGCAGGCTCTCTGCTGTCAGGGCAGAGCCTGACATGGGGCCCAATCTCATGAACCATGAGATCATGACCTGAACCAAAATAAAGAGTCAAATGCTCAACAGATTGAGCCACCACACCATGGCACTGGCTTAAAGAGACTCCTCTGGGGTTCCTGGGTGGTTCAGTTGGTGGAGCATCCAACTTCAGCTTGGATCATGACCTCATGGTTCATGGGTTTGAGCCCCATGTCAGTCCCTGTGCTGACTGCAGAGCCTGGAACCTGCTTCAGATTCTGTGTCTCCCTCTCTCT